>JARYGA010060503.1:133705-160687 GCA_030545235.1 Helianthus tuberosus | reverse complement strand
TATAATTTTTTTATCATTTAATATATAAAATTACATTTATTCAACCAATGTAATAAACGAGATTTTTAAATATATATTGTTTTATTATTTTGTATATAAAATTGTATTTATTCAACCCTTGTAATAAACGAGATTTTTAAAGATATATTTTTTATTATTTGGTATATAAAATTGCATTTATTCAACCCGTGTAATACATGGGATTCTAACCTAGTTATATAATAAAATCGATATAATAATCTTTTTAATAATAAAAATAAAAGTAAGTAATATATTAATACAAAGTTTGGTTTTCGTGATAAATAATTAGTTTTATTTAAAAATATCTTAAATTAATAATTTAAGATAATATTTTATTAGAAAGATAGGAGGATCTAATTCAAAACTTAAAATAAGATAAGATTTAATATTAGATTATTATTTATTTATTTAATATAAAATAAGTATTAAAGAAAGACGGAAAAAAACAAAATAAATGTCTCAAGTAAATAACAAACTAGGGTTAAGACCCGCCCGCGTTGCGGCGCGGGTACATCGTAAACATTGAATGGATTAGTCCAAACGTTATATGATGCATTAACCATATGAAAGCACACATTTCGACGTATCCACTTGAACTCAATGTAACATGTATAAGCATTGTGATTGGATCAAACGTAAAGTAAAACAAATTCATATCGAACAATCACAACGTATTATATGTGACCCAACTCATACATAAAAAACGTAACGGTATGAAGAAAAATACGCACATGTAATCGAAATGGATTAATTAGAGCTTTCGAAAAAAAGGAAGAAAAAAAAAACCATAATTTGACTCCACTCGGTTCGAAACAAACTTTACGAAACATACATAAAATAAGCACGAAAACATATTATATTTGACGTGAATCATTTCCCAAAAAAAGTTTACGTCGAAACATAGAACAACTTGAATTTATACCAAAACGTACATAAAAATATGCACATAAAAATGGTTTCTTTAAACGAAAACGTATTATATTTAACTTGACTCGTCTAAAAAAAAGTTTACGTCGGAATGCGACCCGTCGCAATGCGGCGGGGATTCTTTAGTTATAACTAAGTCGATCTAGGACCCGCACGTTATGTTAAACCTGTCAAACGGTAAAAAATAGACGATGTAAAGACGTTCACCCACACACGCACGTTGCGTCGTGTTAATTCGCAAAATTTAGAATGAAACGTAAAAACGTTAAACCAAAGACGCACGTTGCGATGTGTTAAGTCACAAAATTTAAAACCAAGCATAAAGCGAAAAATTTACGGAAAATGAAAACTATAAAGGAGCAAAGTTGAAAGTAAAAAAAGTTGTGAGGATAGATTGGAAAAGATAAAAAGTTTCAGGTTAAAAGTAAAAAAAAAACAAATAGTTTTGGGTTAAAAGTAATTTATGAAATACTTTTAGGTGAAAAGTAAAAAATTTTTTTTTTTTTAAAACACCCAAAGACAAGGCTACGACAACCATATGCATAACCATTTTTTCTTTGAAAAACCCTCAAAGCACACCCCGCGTTGCGGCGGTGCGTAAAACGGTGTCAAATAGTACTAATGTCACACAACTGTCATCGACCACCAACACTGACTCAACCTAGGATCTGCGTGTTGCGACGAATCTGTCAAACATGAAAAAATAGAGGTAAAAACGTTGAACCACACATGCACGTTGCGCTGTGTTAACTTGCAAATTTCGAAACAAAACATAAAAAAGTTGAAGCACACTTGTACGTTGAGTCGTATTAACTCGAAAAATTTAGAACTATACGTAAAACAAAAATTTGCGAAAGATGAAAACTATAAGTGACAAAAGTTGTGAAGTTAAATTGAAAATAATGAAAAGTTTTGGGTTAAAGTTAAAAAAACAAATTATATAGGGTTAAAATTGCAAAAGGTAAAATCCTTTGAATTAAAAGTAAAAAAATCAAGTTTTTTTTTTTTGAAAAATGCTCAAAACACAAGTTACAAGTTCTTATGCACAAAAAACTTACTAAGTTATATATGGAATAATATCACACATTAATTTTTGTGTTCATGCTAACAGACGTGGGTGGTCCACATGCATATACTATGTTTCTGCTTGTCCTAAACAAATAATTGAAGAAACATACACATGCAATACTTAATTTAAAAGGGGAGTTAACATAGAATAAACTGATTGGTTGTGGCTAAGTGGGGAATACTCCCCACGTGGGGAGCACCCCGTTCACCCATTAATTTTTGTGTTCATACTAACTGACGTGGGTGGTCCACATGCATATACTATGTTTCTGCTTGTCCTAAACAAATAATTGAAGAAACATACACATGCAATACTTAATTTAAAAGGGGAGTTGACATAGAATAAACTGATTGGTTGTGGCTAAGTGGGGAATACTCCCCACGTGGGGAGCACCCCGTTCACCCATTAATTTTTGTGTTCATACTAACTGACGTGGGTGGTCCACATGCATATACTATGTTTCTGCTTGTCCTAAACAAATAATTGAAGAAACATACACATGCAATACTGTCATTACTTTTAACAAGTAAATCCAGAGTTAAGTGGTTTGATTGTCTTACGTTGGTCTCCGGTCGTCGTGTTACACGAATCCTTAACTACCCTCCAGTCACCATCACATAACATATTATACATGTGCATATAATTTGATCCTAGCCAAAGTCTTCTTTTACGAACCAAAACATTATTAAACAAGAAATATTATATACTAACTTAAAACACAAAGTCGGTGGCAAACGCCACCGACAACACACCTTAAATTACAATTTTGTCCCTTTGATATATCATTTTGGCTCACCAAATATTTTTCATTTTGGCTCCCTTATTTTTTTAACTAATTTATTTTCCTTCTAAAACTTACACAATAACAAATCTATCATCTAAATTTCTAACTTTTCACTTTGTAAACAAACTTAAAACACAAAGTCGGTAGCAAACGCCACCTACAACGCACCTTAAATTACAATTTTGTCCCTTTGATATATCATTTTGGCTCCCTAAATATTTTTCATTTTGGCTCCCTTATTTTTTTAACTAATTTGTTTTCCTTAAATTTCTACTTTTCACTTTGTATACAAACTTAAAACACAAAGTCGGTGGCAAACGCCACCGACAACGCACCTTAAATTACAATTTTGTCCCTTTGATATATCATTTTGGCTCTCTCAATATTTTTCATTTTGGCTCCCTTATTTTTTTTAACTAATTTGTTTTCCTTCTAAAACTTACACAATAACAAATCTATCATCTAAATTTCTAACTTTTCACTTTTACTTCCTTGGTTTTTAATTTTTTTTCTTTTTTACCTTTGTGTTTTTAGTTTATATCACGTTTAAATGTCACGCCACAATGCGCGAGCACCTTATTTTCGTTCACCGACAACACACCTTAAATTACAATTTTGTCCCTTTGATATATCATTTTGGCTCCCTAAATATTTTTCATTTTGGCTCCCTTATTTTTTTAACTAATTTGTTTTCCTTCTAAAACTTACACAATAACAAATCTATCATCTAAATTTCTAACTTTTCACTTTTACTTCTTTGGTTTTTAATTTTTTTCTTTTTTCCCTTTGTGTTTTTAGTTTATATCACGTTTAAATGTCACGCCACAATGCGCGAGCACCTTATTTTCATTCACCAACAACACACCTTAAATTACAATTTTGTCCCTTTATATATATCATTTTGGCTCCCTAAATATTTTTCATTTTGGCTCCCTTATTTTTTTTTTAACTAATTTGTTTTCCTTCTAAAACTTACACAATAACATCTATCATCTAAATTTCTAACTTTTCACTTTTATTTCCTTGGTTTTAATTTTTTTTTTCTTTTTCCCTTTGTGTTTTTAGTTTATATCACGTTTAAATGTCACGCCACAATGCACGAGCACCTTATTTTCATTCTTTAACTTAAAAAAAATTTATTTCCTCAAGTGCTTATTTTTATGGACATTTCGGTACATATTCATGTATCGGCATTGGACGTAAACAGTACCCATTTACGTTTCGACTTAAAGTTTTCCTAAAAATGAGTCGGGTCTAATATAATACGTTTTCATGCCCATTTTTATGTATGTTTTAAGCTGTTATACGTTTTGATGTAAACGCTTTATTTTCTCACACACTCATTTTTATATGCACATGTCCAATATAAATTCATGTTAATTAACATGGTCAAATATAATATGTTTCCGTGCTTATTTTTATGTACGTTTTTAGTTGTTTTATGATTTGACATACGAGTCACTATGCGAATTGATGCCACTAAGTCTTCATGAAAATGTAAGGGTTATGTAGTAATTAGGTGGAACCCCACTAAATGAACCAACCCGGTTTGGATTTTGTTATTTGATTTAAATGCTTATATAAGTTACATTGATTTATATCTGATACGTCAAAACACACGTTTTTATATGGTTGACATATTACATAACGCTTGCGCTACCCACGCCGCAACGCGCGTGTCGTTATTACTAGTTATTCATAAGTTTGAATTTCAATTGACTAGATTATTTTAAAAGAAAAAATGATTATGTATACTTTTAAGTATATTTATTAGTAGACACTCTTTTAAAAATCCTTTGTTTGTTCACTTATTATTGTAATTACATATTATATAGTAATTGACTAACTTTTTAACGGCAAAAGTTACTTTTATTTTATACTAAATAATACAAAATACTCTTCTTTTTATGGTTTGAATCTGAAACATCTCTTCTAAGAAACAAATGTCTCTACCAAGTATGCTAACACCACATTGACACTAATTAATGATTTAAACTTAGAGGTTGTTTAGTCACAACATTTGTTAATTTTGGAATTAATTCCGTTTTTTTTTTTGAAACGTGACTTTCATTAACAGAACCACCGGCCCAAGACGAGCCGGCACCAAACAACAAACAACCGACTACATATTTACAAACGAACACCACTCCCCCCAATCAATCCCTTTAAATCTATATCTATTCGAAAACCAAAGAAAGCCTAAAGCCTTAATTTCGCTTAGAATGCCGTCAATCTTAGCCTGCGTATTCGAAAACCGAGCGTCGTTCCTGGCACGCCAAATACTCCAACATGTGATCATGATTATGCCTTGGACAACTTCCATCTTCTTATCCGACGAACTGAGGCCCTTAAAAACGTTGAGAAGGTCCGCTACGGAGAACGCAAATATATTCGGTATTTTACACCAAGTCGAAATGCCTTGCCAAACAATGGCAGCTATATTGCAAGAGATGAACAAGTGTTCGGAGGACTCAACTTCATCGCCGCACAACGGGCACGTGCTATCCACATTCTGAATATTTCTTTTGATGAGGGCTTCTCCAGTCGGAAGCCTATCCATTTCAGCTCTCCAAACATGAATGTTGACTTTGGCTGGCACCCACCAACACCAATCCATCACGAATCTGTTTCCTACATCCTGGACCACCTTAATGCTTTTCTTAACAGCTTTTACACTGAATCCTCCCGATGAATTGTCATGCCAGACCCAGCTATCTGGCCTGTTGCTGATCTGAACGCTGTCTAGGACCGAAGACAGCTGCTGAATGCTGAAAATAAGTTCCTCCGAGATGATAGGTGACCTCCACCTCCAATGAAAATCACATCCAGTCTCGTTCCTCAAAATACGATCAACTACCTTACACTTTTTATCCACTTCTAGCCTGAAAAGCTCCGGAAAACGCAGCTTTAAAGGTTCAGAGCCGATCCACGTGTCTAGCCAAAAAGAAATATTTGTACCGTTCCCGACTATCCCCTTGAAAAGATGCCGAATTGGCCGACCATCCACTTTTGTTTTTTCCGAAACTTTCGCGATATTACTCCAAGTTCCGCTAAGACTTTTATTAATTGGGATGCACTCCCACCCGGTTCTACAGTGGTGAAGGGCGTCCACAACTTTTTTTCCAAAGATTCTCTTTTTCCGTCTTGTAACGCCAAACCCACTTTGTCAACAAAAAGACGTTCACTTCCGCAAGCTTGTTTAAACTCAGGCCCCCATTCTTTTTGTGACACGAGACCCGATCCCATGCAACCCAATGAATTTTCCTTTCTTCACTAGACCCACCCCAAAGAAATTTTTTAATCATAGCTTCTAAAGTAGAGATGACCTTCTTAGGAGCCTTGTATAGCGAGAAATAGTAAGTTGGGAGGCTCTCCAAAATGGATCTAATAATAACGACTCTCCCACCTATCGAGAGAAGGTGAGACTTCCAAGAAGCTAACCGGTTTTGAAAAATATCGAAGATCGGTTGCCAATTTGACACCCGGTTCATATTTGCTCCCACATTAAGACCCAAATATTTAAAAGGAAGAGCTCCCGACCTACAGCCGATCCGATTTGCCATAACCTCCAAATCCACCGAGCTAACTCCTAAGCCAAAGAGATTGGACTTCTCAAGATTAATTTTAAGACCCGAGAAAATGTGAAAGCAACGGAGAATTCTTATCACATTCTCCAATTCGTTCAAAGACCACTCTCCCATTACAATCGCGTCATCCGCGTAAAGAAGGTGAGTAATGATGGGACCGTTATTAGGAGAAACAAAGCCTTTAATGACTCCCGCTTCCCTTGCCTTATTCAACATACAAGAGAAGGCTTCCATGACAACTAAAAAGAGGAAATGGGATAAGGGGTCACCTTGCCTCATACCATTCTCACATTTAAACTGGAAGGTGGGAGCCCCGTTAACCAGAACAGACGATCTAGCCGAGTTGAGAATACCCATAATCCACTTGCACCAGAGGCTCGGAAAGCCCATTTGGGAAAGGGAGCTAATGACGAAACTCCATCTAACGTTATCGTACGCCTTCTCAAAGTCAATCTTGAAAAAGAAGGCACTAGATTTCCTCTTCTTAATCCAAGAAATCAACTCATTTACAATGAGCGGACCATCCAATATGAATCTGCCCGAAAGAAAAGCTGACTGAAACTCCGAAATAACACCATCCAACACTTTCCTCATACGATTCGCTATAACCTTGGAAATGACCTTACTTATAACTCCTACCAAGTTAATAGGCTGATAATTGTTGAGGGACACGGGATCCTTAACCTTAGGAATGAGGGCAATGAACGAGGAGCTGCTTCCAATAGAAATTTCACCACTAGAGTGAAACCGAGAGAAAATTCTAGCGAAATCCTCTTCGAAAATATCCCAAAAATGTTTGATGAACCTAAAGTTCATGCCATCCGGACCAGGAGCACGATCTGCTCCACATTCGAAAACGGCATCTTTAATTTCAGCTATCGAGAATGACTCCACCAGCATGTTACTCTCAACTTCCGAGATTTTATTGAAATTATCACAAAACAGAGAAGGGCCGCCAGAACTGGTTTCTTTGAATCTATCACGGAAAAACGAAAAAACCTCTTTTTTAATGCGAGAAGGCTTCGAACACCAACCCCCATCAATACTAAGACCATGGATCGCATTAGACGCCTTCCTGTTATTAATCACAGAATGAAAGAATTTGGAGTTCTCATCCCCACCGGAGGCCCACCTAACACGAGATCTTTGAATGTGATCCAAATTTTTTCTATAATCCGCTTCTCTGATCACTCTCTTGTTTTCAGCTAAAATCCATTCCTCATCTTCTGTGAGGTCTCTAATTTCCATATCTACTTCAATTTGTTCCAATTCAGCGAGGGCCGTACTCACCTGTTCCTTTTCTTTGGCTAAGAATTCGTCTCTCCACGTCTTAACTTTAGATCTAATGCAAGCAAATTTGGAGGTCAAACTAGAATCGGGAGGATCAAAGGGGACAAACTCCTCCGACGCTGACCGAACCGCTTCTTCGAAACCCTGTTTACCGATCCATGAACTAAACATCCGGAAAGGTCGGGCCCCGAAATTCAAATCCACAAGCTCCAGCAAAATCGGACAGTGATCAGATAAATGACAAGGCAAAACTCTAACACAAGTCGTCGACCATTTATTAAAAAATTCCGGGCAAACTAAAAATCTATCAAGCTTGCTAAGTTTTTTCCCGTTGTCCCTAATACACGTAAACCGTCTACCTTGCAAAGGGTACTCCAGAAGCCCGTTATTAAAAATAAACTCATTAAAGTTATTTGCACATACCGTCTTGTACTTCGAGTGTCTCCTCTCATCCACTGACCTAACGGTATTGAAGTCTCCTGCAAGAATCCACAACCCTACTGACGGATCAATAAGTTTGGAAATAACGTTCCAAAGATTCCTTTTTTCCACCGTACTCTGAGGCGCGTAAACATTGATCAGGTTAATGGGGGAACCACATCCAACCAAGTTGCCACTGATACACAGAAACGACCTGTTATTGGTGACGGAATTAATTTTCAAAACTTTAGGGTCCCATACCCATAGCAGGCCTCTAGATTGACCCACAGCAGCTTCACTAGCCGACTCAAAATTCCTATTACCCCAAATGCCAGCGATAACATCGCTAGGGATGGAGTCAACCTTGGTTTCTTGAAATGCCATAATACCGATGTTATTAACCCTTCTGATATCCTTTAACCATCTGGCTTTCATACCTCCTTTAATACCTATTATGTTGAATGATAAGATATTCATGGGTGAACCACATTGTTGCCTTATCCAAAAATAGAATTCTTAACCAAACTGCTATGCTCCTGCAAGTTTACTCCCACGATTTGCCCGATGCTGATTGTGGCCTGAACCTCCTTATCAAGTTGAAAATTCCGTGAGACAGAAGGATCCTCAGGGGTATGGGGAGGCCGCACATCATTACCAGGAGCCTCATTGTTAAGAGGATGGCTACACGAGATCGGATTAGTCACAAGATTCTCTCTAATTCCACTGTCTTCAATCTCTCGAATAATGGGGGAAATCTCATCCTCAACAACAGCTGAGTTAAGGACATTAGCTTGCACATTTAGGTCAAACATGAATTCCCCATCGTCTCTAATTCTTTTTTTTGGGTCTATCTCCTGAAGCTGGGCTCCTGATATTTCTGCGAACGAACTTCGACCTATTGGGCCTCAATCTCACTTTTATTATTATTGGGCCTATCAGAAATATTATTGTTGATATCCACTCTACCCACAGAGCCCGGAGTCCAGTCACCAGCTTCTTCTTCAATCCAAACTCGATACTGCATGTTCTTCCATCTTAACGTTACATGATTGTGTATTCTGCCTCCCTCCCAGACGAGCAGGCCAATCCAGCTGACCGACAGGTTATCCTCATCCGCATCCAACTGAGAACCATGCACAATCTTGCCGAAGTGCTCAACAATATTATTCATAATGTCATTATCCGCAAGTTGAAGAGGGGCGCCCTGAATCTTAACCCACGCCAATCTCTCGAAAGGAAGAGGTTGACCGTCCCAGGGTTCTAAGCTAGAGAACCATTCCTTCCAAACTTGATGGTTGAGCAGAAAGTTAGCACAGGACTCCTCATTGTCAAATTTGAGAATCATAGATAATCCACCATAATAACTTAACGAAACCCCACCAACTTTGTTATCCACTAAAATTTTGTCAAGGTTCCTTAGAATCTTTAAATCGAAGCATCTACCCACAACGGCACACCCTATCAGATCCTTAAGAGCCATAGTATCATCCGCTATGTCAATGACTATCCCCTTCTCCATTGCCGACTGACACGTCTTGTCGAGACTAGCGTTATCATTCTTAAAAAGGTCGCAAAACAGTTTCCCTTTCCCGTTGTTCACCAAACACTGACTGAGAATCCTGTGTTCCTGATAGCGGCCCTGGTTCTCCTTGGAGGGGTTTGGCTTATCGATATGGTTTCCACCAATGAATTCTGTATTCTCCTTCGCGTATCTGGCCAGATTAACGATAAGCTTAGACCCCCCATCTTCGTTCCATTGAGAGCCCGTTCCATCTCTTTCACATCTACCACGTTGACGAAACTAATGAAACCAAATCTCCGCCCTTCTTTATCCGTTTTTCTAGCAATGTATACTCCAGCCACTTCACCGAAGACTTTAACGAAATCTGCAACATCCCACGGATTGCAACCCCGAGGGAGGTTGGTGACGTAAAACTTAGACACGTTTCCGCGACTTCTTAAAATGCCATTATGACCTTTATTCCTGCGATTCTTATTGGAGGGCACGTCCTTCCAACTTCCTCCGTCGTCCCCCATATCCATGACACCACACCGGGAATGGAAAACAAAGACCGACAAGCGAATGGAAAATCCGGGAGAAGAGATAGCGGTAGAGGTACCGTCTGATCAGCAACCGATATGCAGATCAACTCGCACCTCGAACTCTATCCCCTCACCTTCAGTTCGTCGAGCCGTCGACCCTTTGAATTCCTGAAAAAAAGAAAACGAAACCCCGGATCCCGCAGGCGAATGGAAGATTCGGCAGCCTGAGATAGAATGACAGGTCAAGACAGGCACGTTGTCGACCTCGCACGCTATCCCCGGAGATTCCTCTTCATCGAGCCTCCGGCAATCGGAAATTTTCAGAATGTTTTCAAGTACAACTAATTGACAACCAAAATCCACTGGTGCAAGTGATTATCTCCATGACCAGAATGGAATTAATTCCGTTAAAAACATTTTTTGTTCGTCAGCATAAAATTAGAATTGGAATTTTTTCAACCACTCAGTGCTTTTATGATATGGTTTCAACTGGCCAAGGAAAATATATGAGATGCTAGATAATATACTAATAGAAAACAAACTGAATGAATAGTGATTTCAATATATATTAATTAAATGAATAGTAATTTCAGCATATATATTAATTAAATGAATAGTGATTTCAACATATATTAATTAAAACAAATGAATAGTGATTTGAACCTATATTAATTAAAACAAACTAAATCAATAGTGATCTAGGAAATATAAGAATATGGAGTATGGGGCGGGGGTTGTGACGTGCGTTGGGTACAAACGCCCAAGTCACCACCCCGGGTGGGCTTGGGTTTCGGCGTGGCCCCTTGGGCGGGGGTTTCATCCAGGGCGTTGGGCGGGGCTATCAAGATGACATGGCGGGATCTCATTGGCCAAGACAAGTAGCCGTTTGGGCTAGCCGTTGGCCAACGGCTATGTGTTTAAAAAAAAGATATAGGAAATATTAGAATATGGGGTATGGGGCGGGGGTTGTGGCGTGGGTTGGGTACAAACGCCCAAGTCACCACCCCGGGTGGGCTTGGGTTTCGGCGGGGGTTTCAGCCCGGGCGTTGGGCGGGGCAATCAAGATGACATGGCGGGATCTCATTGGCCAAGACAAGTAGCCGTTTGGGCTAGCCGTTTGCCAACGGCTATGTGTTAAAAAAATAGATCTAGGAAATATTAGAATATGGGGTATGGGGCGGGGGTTGTGGCGTGGGTTGGGTACAAACGCCCAAGTCACCACCCCGGGTGGGCTTGGGTTTCGGCGTGGCTCTTGGGCGGGGGTTTCAGCCCGGGCGTTGGGCGGGGCTATCAAGATGACATGGCGGGATCTCATTGGCCAAGACAAGTAGCCGTTTGGGCTAGCCGTTGGCCAACGGCTATGTGTTTAAAAAAAAAGATCTAGGAAATATTAGAATATGGGGTATGGGGCGGGGGTTGTGGCGTAGGTTGGGTACAAACGCCCAAGTCACCACCCCGGGTGGGCTTGGGTTTCAGCGTGGCCCCTTGGGCGGGGGTTTCAGCCCGGGCGTTGAGCGGGGCTATCAAGATGACATGGCGGGATCTCATTAGCCAAGACAAGTAGCCGTTTAGGCTAGCCGTTGGCCAACGGCTATGTGTTTAAAAAAAATTATCTATTCACTATAAATACTCACACTTCTATTCATTTTTTTTACCACAACTGCTCCACCTCTTCTATAATGATCTCTATCTTATTTAAAAAAAAAATCCTCATCCAACCACAATACGAAAAATGAATCCTCATAATCGTGGTTTATGACCCGAACAATCCGTGGGCATTCCAAGAAACACCTAGCCCAGCATCCAATCGTCCAATTGCTCCCGTTTTAATGCACTTCACGATGCCGGATATGACTGGTTACGCATCGTTTATCTCGAATCGTTTGAAGAATAATGTCGGTCAGTTTACTTACTGTGTGTATAAAAGGTAATCTAAACTGTGCAATTACTTGCATTGCTACGTTGCTACAGGATTTTATGAGCTCGGTACCAATCGGTATCGAAAATACCGTTACCGAAATCCCCAAAAGTATGTACCGGTACCGAATATACCTGGTACGGTACGGTTCGGTACGGTTGATACTGGTACAACACCGGTATTTGAGGGTAAAAATCGGTGAATACCGGTGCCGAACTGGTACCGAAAATATGTTACGTTTTAGTTCGAGCTACTTTTTGTTATTTGACATGTTTTGTCATTCTTATAGAACGATTTGGTTTAGCGCGCCGCAACGCGCGCGCATGGTAAACAACTAGTTAGAGATAGAAATTCATGATTCAATACATATTTTTCTTCTTATCTTTTCTTAATGGGGGTAGGGTGCTACACTTTCCATCACTCATCACACCCAATCATTGTCCGCCATATCATTGAGCTTAATTCTATCACTAGTGGTGGATTTTACTAGAGGTGTCCATCAGTATGGATGGAGATGATTAGTGAATGGCTTGGGAAGAGGAAGGGGTTTCAAGAATGGTAATTTTGTCATTTTGCTTTTATAATTTTTATTTTTATTTTTTAAACATATTTACAAACCAAACAGTAGAAGGATTTCATTCAAATTTCACTTCCATAAAAAAAACTCTCAAACCAAAACAAGCTCCAAATTTTATTCAATACCAAATTGTTTTGTAGATATATTATGAATAACACAATCATGATTTTCACGGACCTAATTAATTGAATAAATAAATAAATAATGCTTGACTGTTCTTAAAACATATAATATAATTTATCACCATATGGCACGTTTTTGTCTGAAATTCAAAGCATGTTTTTTTTTATAATATATATTTTAATCGTGCAAACTTATATGATCCAAAACTTTAAGGGAGTAAAGCATGTGGACATATATTTCTAAATTTGGCATATATGATAGAGACGACAGAGTAATATGAACACATATAGTTAAATTTTGAGTAATCTGACACCTCAATATTACATATATATATATTAAATGTGAAAACGAAAATACAGTAAATAAATAGTTAATGCTCTCAACAACCATTATGAAGTATGAAAAGAATATACCGTTTTTTATTATAATTATAAAAGATATCGTAATGCAAGATACGTAGAAAATATGGGTCTCACCATCAACATGTCTATAAATAGAGGTAGCCAACACTCAAGAGGCATATTCGAAGGTGTAGCCTGAGTGAGAAAGTAGTACTGTGTAGTTTCGTGGTGTGTGTGAGAAAGGTATGGACGTCGCTCAGGTGCTTCATATGAATGGTGGTGATGGAGATTATAGCTATTCTAACAATTCTCTTCTACAGGTACTTTGCATCTTTTACATATATAACCTCGTAAAATATACAAGTGTAGAAACATATGTATTTTTTTATTCATTTATCTTTATATAATTTATTTAAGTGATGTGCCGTAGCTCATTAAACTCATGATTTGTCATGCATGTTCTTGAAAGGCTATCTGATCCCTTAAACCTAGCGTATATATTTAGCACCCTATACATAATATACAGCATATGCATATATGTATGTTTGTGTTATTAGTGTATACTTGCAGAAATATATAGATTCATAATTTTTGTTTACAATTGATGTATGGCAGAGAAAGGTTATATCAATGACAAAACCTATAATTGATGATGCTTTGGCCGATCTCTATTCTGCTATGAACTTCCCCAAAACCCTAACCATGGCGGATCTTGGATGTTCATCTGGACCAAACACATTACTAGTGGCATCGGAGCTCGTCAAGTCAGTTGACAAGATCCGACAGAAATTTGGTAACGATGAATCACCCGAAATACAGATCTACTTGAACGACCTTCCACATAATGATTTCAACACCATTTTTCTCTCGGTTTCAAAATTTCAAAAGAACCTTACGAATCAGATGGTGCCCAACTCTTCTTCACCATGTTATGTTTCTGGTGTTCCTGGATCATTCTATACAAGGCTTTTTCTCAGCAAAAGCATTCATTTTGTCTACTCTTCCTATAGTCTCATGTGGCTTTCCCAGGTTGGTTCTCTCTCTCTCTCTCTCTCTCTCTCTCACACACACACATACACTTTTCATACAAACATACATGTGTATGTGTGTGACAATAAACTAATATTGGAATAAATTATTATTGAGCAGGTTCCCAAAATGATTAACACAAACAAAGGGAACATATACATGTCAACGACAAGCCCACCTAGCGTTATAAAAGCTTACCATGAGCAATTTCAAAGAGATTTTTTGACGTTTCTCAAGTGTCGTAAGGAGGAGATGGTGAGCGGAGGGCGCATGGTCTTGACAATACTAGGGAGGCAAAGTGATGATCCTTGTTCCAAAGAATGTTGTTATGTCTGGGACCTCTTAGCCACATCTCTAAGCGATATGGTTGCTGAGGTATATCAATTATTGCTTTATTACATTCTTTTGAAAAATAAACTAAAAATATTTCAAAACTAATCTTTACTTCTTGAAAGCAGGGACTTATAGATGAAGAGAAACTGGATTCATTTAACATTCCACAGTACACTCCTAGTCCTAAAGAAGTCTATAATGAAGTCGAGAAAGAAGGGTCGTTTGCAATTGATCGCCTTGAGGTTTCTGAAGTGGATTGGGATGCTTGCACGGACAACAATCTTAACTCATTAGAAGAGGATGCACAAGGATACAATATGGGAAAATGCATGAGAGCTGTTGCGGAGCCTTTGATCTTGAGTCACTTTGGGGAGTCGATCATTGAGGAGGTGTTTGAGAGGTACACGAATAATATCAAGATTTGCATGTCGAGAGAGAAGGCCAAACTCGTTAATGTCACTTTGTCAATGACCCGAAAAGGGTGATCCTCTTATGATTAAGAAACATGCCACTGTTCGGATTGATTTGCTTAAGAACGTTAGAATGTTATATTTTGCTTTTTAGCAAGGTTCGAATAAAATGTTCTATTTCAAAATGCTATCTTTTGTGTCTCATTGCCTAGTAAAGTTAAGTCATGTTGGATAAAAAATTACTTTTTAAGGCAAATTTTTTTTAAAAAAAAGAGGGAATATACAAGACAGAAGATTATATGCAAGATCGAAAATTCTACAAATCAAAAGACAACCAATTGGACCAATCTATTACGCCTATATTCGACCTATTTTTCACCCATAAGAATCTGCACATCTTAATTTCATCCACCAGATTAGCGATGCTAACTTCCTTCGAGGAGAAAATCACTTCGTTTCTAAGTTTCCAAAAGGCCATTAAGATATTAGAATTAAGGCATGAATTGCTTGTTTGTTAGTGACTTACCCGGGCATGGATTTGTGTACTTTAAGTGTTGATTATCGAAACAGTTTGTAGCGGAATAATCATGATACTTGGAATTCATGTTTGAGTATGAACAAGATCAAGATTGTGCAGTTTCGAGATAATGGACAATTTGAGAGGGAATTGTCTCGGTACCGGTTATATTTGCCGGCAAGACTTATATATACATTAACATACATGACGGTTATTGGTTGTTGGTTTTGGAGGGAATAACCACCATTTGAAACGGTGCCACCCAAACCAACACAATTGTTTTAAATATCATCGTTACACTTATTTAAGCATAAGGTTCGAATATCTAATACACACATAATATATATTAAGTTTATATACTCTAATACATTCCCCATAAACTTAATTGTTCTTCCGAGAGTGCATCATGACGCTTTTGTTTGCTTTATTAACGGCCTTTTCAGCCTGTTTGAAATCAAACTTCTTCCTCTTTTGCAACTTGTTTAGCCCGTACCAATCATTTCCTGCGTAGAAAGCATAGTGTTCTCCATCGGCTCCATCTTGTTCTGTACCGGTATGCCTGCTTGTTCCTTCCTGGTTGTTTAGACTCTTGCTTCGTCTTACTTCTGCTACATCCTCTACAATCTCTTTCTCGGCTACCTTTTGTTGTGTCAATTTGAACTTGTAATAATAAACGAGCACATCTAAATACATGGCATACATCAGCCTCATAAATTCTCCGTCATGATAATCAAAGCCCATATCTTTGGCAACCACAACCCACATATTATTTTCTGTAACTCTTCAGTGTCTTCCTTCTCTTTTAATTATCATATATAGTTCCAACAGATTGACCTTGCGATTATCCGAAGCATAAGTAGGAATTGGTCTTGTATGAATCTCTAACTTTTCTTTAAGAAACCAGTCTACCATATCATCAAACTTGCTTTCCAGACTAAACTTATATTTACTAACATACCCGTTATCTTCTAACATTTCAAGAAGTGCCTTACAGTCTTGGAATCTTTGAATGTCATGGCTTGAAGAATCAAGACATTCCAATCGGGTTCATTTGATGACATATTTAGACTTTCGAAGTATTGGTTCAAATAATCTGTTTTGAATGCCTCATGTTCTGATTCAGACTTTATTATTGACTCTTTTTCCCTAATTCTGATTTCATCTTCTCTTGTAAGACCAGTAATTTCATTTTTTCGATTCATCACAGGCACACTAAACGTAGGATATATCTTACACTTATCTCCGGTGAACTTAACTGTATATCCTTGAACTATTAATTGATCCAAACTAAGAATATTTCGGTCTAAATCAGGGGTATAATATATGCTCTGAATTCGGAGTTTTTCATTCCCAGTCACCACTTCCACAACCCTTATTCCTCTTATAAAGAAGAAGTTGTTTTCATCCGTATTTGCTTCCACACCGGACATATTCTTAATTCTTTCAAACAAATCTGAATTCCCTGAATAATGATATTTGAAGTTTGTACTTACATACCAGATTTCGGACCATAATCCTCCATCTGTACCGGTTACAATATACTCCATTGTGTGATCATCATCTGCATTTTGTTGTTGTTGTTGTTGTGTTTCGGTGTTGATGGCCAGACGTATCAGTTGTGTTGCCTCATCGTTCTCTTTCGTCTTGCATGACACAATTTGATGTCCCGGTTTGTTATAGTAGTAGCATCTTCTCTGCATCCATCGTCGTTCCTTTTTTTCGTCGGAACAGTGTTTGCACGGCAACATGGATGATGTTGGTTTGAGATCTTCATCACTTTCAACAATGGCTCTGATACCACTTTGTTGATTATCGAAACAGTTTGCAGCGGAATAATCATGATACTTGGAATTCATGTTTGAGTATGAACAAGATCAAGATTGTGCAGTTTCGAGATAATGGACAATTTGAGAGGGAATTGTCTTGGTACCGGTTATATTTGCCGGCAAGACTTATATATACATTAACATACATGACGGTTATTGGTGATTGGTTTTGGAGGGAATAACCACCATTTGAAACGGTGCCACCCAAACCAACACAACCGTTTTAAATATCATCGTTACACTTATATAAGCATAAGGTTCGAATATCTAATACACACATAAAATATATTAAGTTTATATACTCTAATATTAAGGAGATGTGAGTAGAAGAACCCGAAAATACGAGGGGTAGCACACCAACTCGTGATATGTTGCCAAATGATCGTGTCAACATAGCACCCGAAGAATAAGTGATCGGTGGTTTCCTTTGCTTAGATACATAAGGGACAAGCTTTTGTGGCTACAGGTATACCCCTTCTAGTTTGGGCGACCCTTGTGGGAATTCTATCTAAAACTGCCATTCTTTAGTACCCAATTATTCCAATTAAATTTGTATCCTTGTGAAGTAACCTCGCATAGTATTTGATCAAAACCCAACACGCCCGTACTTTGGTGGTAAAAATTCAAATCTTCTCAGATCATGATGAAGGGCCTACACCAAAGTCTGCTTTTTTTTTTTCATCTTCAATCTTCAAAACCATTTAGCTAAAAGGATTTTTATTGAAGTCACTCACATTTCCCAACCCAAGTCCTTGTGCCTTAACCGGTGCCGTCACATCCATCCATTTAACCCATGCCATTTTGTTTTTACCCATCGAATCTCCTCAAAATAATTTTTTTCGTATTCATTCCATACGGGACACGATGCTTTAAACAAGTAGAAGTAGTATGTTGGAAGGCTATCCAACACCAACTCGATTAATGTTACTCGCTCACCGATGGAAAGGTTGGATGCCTTACAAAGTAACAGACGACTTTGAATGATTTCAATGATCGGGGCCCAGTTAGATATGCGGTTCATATTAGCTCCAACTTTAATAAGCAGGTAGATAAAAGGTAGGACACCCTTTGACATGTGAGGATGGAGGCAAGATTGTCTAGATCTGCATTATCCACCCCAACTCCATACACGCTTGACTTTATATGGTTGATTTTCAATCGAAATGCAAGGGAGAAACATCTCATAGGCCGTGAGATATTCCTAGCATTATGAGCCAACCATTCTCCAAAAATAATCGTCTGCAAAAAACAAAATGAGATAGACAAGGCCCACCCTTGGCAAGGGGATGCCATGAATAACGCCAACTTGTATGACACTTGACACAAAAGATGAGAAGGCTTCCATAGCTAATATAAAGAGAAAGGTTATATCAATGACAAAACCCATAATCAATGATGCTTTGACCAATCTCTATTCTGCTATGAACTTCCCCAAAACCCTAACCATGGCGGATCTTGGATGTTCATCTGGACCGAACACATTACTACTGGCATCAGAGCTAGTCAAGTCAATTGACGAGATCCGACTAAAACTAGGTAATGAAAAATCACCCGAAATACAGATCTACTTGAACGACCTTCCACATAATGATTTCAACACCATTTTTCTCTCCGTGTCAAAATTTCAAAAGAACCTTACAAACCAAATGGTGTCCAACTCTTCTTCACCATGTTACATTTCTGGTGTTCCTAGATCATTCTATACAAGGCTTTTTCTCAGCAAAAGCATTCATTTTGTCTACTCTTCCTATAGTCTCATGTGGCTTTCCCAGGTTGGTTCTCTCTCTCTCACACACACACATACACTTTTCATACAAACATACATGTGTATGTGTGTGACAATAAACTAATATTGGAATAAATTATTATTGAGCAGGTTCCCAAAATGATTAACACAAACAGAGGGAACATATACATGTCAACGATAAGCCCACCTAGCGTTATAAAAGCTTACCATGAGCAATTTCAAAGAGATTTTTTGACGTTTCTCAAGTGTCGTAAGGAGGAGATGGTGAGCGGAGGGCGCATGGTCTTGACAATACTAGGGAGGCAATGTGATGATCCTTGTTCCAAAGAATGTTGTTATGTCTGGGACCTCTTAGCCACATCTCTAAACGATATGGTTGCTGAGGTATCGTATCAATTATTGCTTCATTACATTCTTTCATTCCTTGACAAATAAACTAAAAACATTTCAAAGCTAATCTTTACTTCTTCAAAGCAGGGACTTATAGATGAAGAGAAACTGGATTCATTTAACATTCCACAGTACACTCCTAGTCCTAAAGAAGTCTATAATGAAGTCGAGAAAGAAGGGTCGTTGCAATTGATCGCCTTGAGGTTTCTGAAGTGGATTGGGATGCTTGCACGGACAACAATCTTAACTCATTAGAAGAGGATGCACAAGGATACAATATGGGAAAATGCATGAGAGCTGTTGCGGAGCCTTTAATCTTAAGTCATTTTGGCGAGTCGATCATTGAGGAGGTGTTTGAGAGGTACACGAATAATATCAAGATTTGCATGTCGAGAGAGAAGGCCAAACTCGTTAATGTCACTTTGTCAATGACCCGAAAAGGATGATCCTCTTATGATTAAGAAACATGCGACTGTTCGGATTGATTTGCTTAAGAAGGTTAGAATGTTATATTTTGCTTTTTAGCAAGGTTCGAATAAAATGTTCTATTTCAAAATGCTATCTTTTGTGTCTCATTGCCTAGTAAAGTTAAGTCATGTTGGATAAAAAATTACTTTTTAAGGCAAATTTTATTAAAAAAAGAGGGAATAATATACAAGACAGAAGATTACATACAAGATCGAAAATTCTACAAATCAAAAGACAACCAATTGGACCAATCTATTACTCCTATATTCGACCTATTTTTCACCCACAAGAATCCGCACATCTTAATTTCATCCACCAGATTAGCGATGCTAACTTCCTTCAAGGAGAAAATCACTTCGTTTCTTAGTTTCCAAAAGGCCATTAAGATATTAAAATTAAGGCATGAATTGCTTGTTTGTTAGTGACTTACCCGGACATGGATTTGTGTACTTTAAGGAGATGTTAGTAGAAGAACCGGAAAATATGAGGCGTAGCACACCAACTCGTGATATGTTGTCAAATGATTGTGTCAACATAGCACCCGAAGAATAAGTGATTGGTGGTTTCCTTTGCTTAAATACATAAGGGGCAAGCTTTTGTGGCTACAGGTATACCCCTTCTAGTTTGGGCGACCCTTGTGGGAATTCTATCTAAAGCTGCCCTTCTTTAGTACTCAATTATTCCAATTAAATTTGTATCCTTGTGAAGTAACCTCGTATAGTATTTGATCAAAACCTAGCCCGCCCGTACTTTGGTGGTAAAAATTCAAATCTTCTCAGATCATGATGAAGGGCCTACACCACACGTCTCCAAAGTCTGCTTTTTTTTCCATCTTCAATCTCCAAAACCATTTAGCTAAAAGGATTTTAATTGAAGTCACTCACATTTCCCAACCCAAGTCCTCGTGCCTTAACCGGTGCCGTCACATTCATCTATTTAACCCATGCCATTTTGTTTTTACCCATCGAATCTCCTAAAAATAAATTTTTTGCGTATTCTTTCCATACGGGACACGGTGCTTTAAACAAGTAGAAGTAGTATGTTGGAAGGCTATCCAACACCAACTCGATTAATGTTACTCACTCACCGATGGAAAGGTTGGATGCCTTACAAAGTAACAGACGACTTTGAATGATTTCAATGATCGGGGTCCAGTTAGATATGTTGTTCATATTAGCCCCAACTTTAATAAGCAGGTAGATAAAAGGTAGGACTCCTCTTTGACATTTGAGGATGGAGGCAAGATGGTCTAGATCTGCATTATCCACCCCAACTCCATACACGCTTGACTTTATATGGTTGATTTTTAATCCCAATGCAAGGGAGAAACATCTCATAGGCCGTGAGATATTCCCTGTTTAATAACATTCAACAATTGACCTACAACGCATTTTAAAAAGACATAGTAAATTTCATAACACTTAGAAACTTTCAAAACGACCATTACAACTAGTGTTTAACAAAATATTTACAACTTCAAGTTTAGAGTTTATAACTACCAACATAGCCTAATTAAACCAAAATATTGACCCATTGATGATACATCAATGATTGCGGAAGCGCATAAAGGCGTTCAAGGTGTGTTCGGTTCCGAGCGATGCAATAGCATTTAAACTTGAGATTTACCTACAACCATTACAACAAACAACATTATCGTAATACTCATATTTCAACTAACACATTAATGAACTTGGTGAACCAATAATCACCATTTAAATTTTGAACCATACATGACTAAGTCATTCTTATATTCAACTTTCTTGTTTATGTAACCAACTTCGTTACATCTTTCTCTCCAAATCATTCTATCATAATCCGTTTACACAGAACATTAAGAAAACTTCACTTATTCATTCTCATTCTAACCCGAACCGACCCGTTCATCACGGACCGTTACGGTGCTCTACTTTCGCGTTCTCATTTTAATACAATGACTACCATTAAGAAACTAATATTTAAAGTAACAAACTACTAATGTTGTTGAACAAACTTGTAAGTAGCAAACTTACCTCGTTCTTGAGCCTTTTGTTGCGAACCGAAATTAGCTCCTTCTTCTTTCACTCCTACACATAATTCATTCTTATTTAGTTTATTTCATCCACTACATAATAGTCACATTCACGCATCAATCACATTCCATTTCATATCTCGAAATTCATCAATACTATATCCTATTTATGCAATTCAACACCTTCAAATCCATTCAAAATTTCATGGTTTTTCATTGAGCCATTTTAACGAACACCTGGTGTGCATACAACATTTTAAGCCTTATGTACATGTATTCAATGCACGATTTCACTAGCAATACACACAAACTCTTCTAATCAACTAGATTCAAATATCATATTCATTCTATATCATAATAATTCATCAATTATCCTAATACACATACATTCATCAATCAAAATTACTAAATTTATTCTACTTCAAGAACATCATACTACTAAACAAATGGGTTTCCCTTCAATCCTTCAATATGAGCAAATTCAAGCATATAACATCTTCTAATGATTCCCACAAGCATAATTTCATACTAATTCACTGATTGGTCAAAACCCATTTTCACTAACTTGCATCAAATCACAAAATCTGACTTACCCTATGTAGGAAACTCTTATGGTTGGAAGTTTCGTCACATGCATTCGAATTTGACCCAGAATCACATCCAATTCTTAGAGATTTGATGAACTAAGGTTGAAGGGGGTTTTCCCCTTCCTGAATGTTCCCTGTGTCGAACACCCACACTCCACCCAGATTTCATCTTTTAATTTCTTATTTATTGACAATTTTACACATTCAGTCCCTTGGTTTCATTCATGTTGTCATTCTAGCATATTTCCTAATTAATTTTTTTAAACTTCCTTGTTTATTATAACTTATTTAATTTATTTAAAACATTTAAACATTCAAATAATCTTTTATAAAATTTTGGGGTGTTACATTGGAGACAATTAGGAGAAACTTTATTTGGGGCAATAAAAACGGATGCAAATGCATTAAATGGGTCGCATGGGATAAGTTGATTGTTCCTCAACGGAATGGTGGCTTAGGAGATGGGACATCTGGAGTTTAAATCTAACACTTCTCGCTAAATGGTGGTCGAAGTTGATGTCCAATGAAGCGACTCTTGGGTCCAAAGTGATTCACGCCATTCATTTTAAGAGAAATGGGTATCATTCATTTCCTTTTAATAATCATTTCGCGGGTAAATGGGAGGATATTGGTATGATCGAAAGGATTTTGCTAGTCTCAACTTATCCTTAAAGTCTAATCTTAGAGGCATAGTTGGGCCGGGCAAAAGCATTAATATTTAGATTGACAATTGGTTATCTGGAGGACCGTTCAAGGATCATTGGCGTCTAATAAATATGCTAAGGTGATGACTGTCGTTTGGGTCAAGCAAAAACATAAATAAGCTACGTAGATAGCGTAAGTAGGGTATCGTATCTACGGGGAATTTGTGGTTAGCGTTAAAGAAAATTAATTAAAACTAAACTATCTAAATTGGGGGTTTGTTTGTCGTTTTAAAAGAAAACACGATTTGTCACGAAAAGTGTTACAAGATGAGAAGAAGTAACCTCCACCCGGAATCCCGAATACCCGTTTTAACATAAAAATCTGTTTTCTGTTTCAAAACACCACATAGACATGGCCTTGGGATTAATGGTTTTGAATAATTGTTAAGGATAGTTTTTAATATTCACCATTCAACTTAACAACCCGTTTAATTGTATCAACTACCCACCAAATTACCAACCCGCTAACAATGCAAGTATGTTGCAAATACGCTTGATAAAACAACAAGTAATTCAAACACAATAAAACGTTTATCAATAAACCAACACAAGTAGTCAAGTTATACTAGTTTACAAGAATCAGAAAAAAAAAACGAATAACTAAGTCAAACCATGTAAACGTTCATCCGGGCGGAAGTCACCGAGAGATTTAGCCGCTCATGCTTATCTTTGCTACTTCGGTTGTCATCCCGATTAGGTTAGACTTCATGGATTGGCTTGGAAGATGAATAATGACCTTCAAATTCGTCCTCGGGGTCAAGGGCGGTTCTTAGAAGCCCACTGGCAGGGCCACGGCCCGGGCAAGTTTTTCGGCCGTAGTACTAATTTTCCGCATTTCGATCAAAAATTTTTATATATACTATGTTTGGCCCGGGCTTGCGCGGGCTTTTTTTAGTGCCCGTGTCTTTCGGCCCTGGCACGTTCAACGGGCAAGATCCGCCACTACTCGGGGTTCTTGTGCGACGGCTGATAATCCTCTCCTTTTAAAGTTTGACAACTTTTTTTTTCTTTTTCTATCATCTGCAATCCATGAAATGAATAATAAAATCCTTTCATTTAGTCACGTATGTCGGCAGCTTAATTCCAACTCCACCGAGCGGGCTTACTTCCAATAAAATCCCAGTCCAATCCTTTATTATATATTGCACAACTAAACTTATGGGCCCATTTGAATGTTCCAATATGCAACGTAAATCCTTCTGCAAAGTTAAATCTCATATCAAAACAAAAGAATAACATTGTATTTTTAATTTTATATTTTACACATATGCCATCAAACTAGCTTTTGAATTGAACGATATCAATAAAATAATTGGCAACCTTATTTATAAGTATATTCTAATGAAGTTTGAAACAGGTTGACAATAAAAAGGTAGTTTTAAGTTTTGACCAAATAATTATTACGTTTATCTAAATTGTATCGTTTTAGCTCATACTATCAACAACCTATATGATATAAAAACCAATCAAAATATTGCATTTTTGTTATTATTATTATTAATATAAGATAAAGGGAACCTAAAATGCACCGATCATAAGGTGTAGAAGAAGGGAGCTCTTGCACATGGGTCTGGGGCTGGGATAATCCACCTACTAATGGGCCTGAAGCCCAGCAATTTTGTGACCTTCAAATGTGGGGGGACGTTTGACGAATCGGACCAATGGGCCTGCGGTGCAGACGGGCCTGAAGCTCTTACAGTGGCAAATATTAGAGACAAGCCCCAAAAATAATATCTTTTGCTAGAGGGAGGCATTGAGTCGAATTCCTTTAAAAATGGGCCTGAGCAATAGAGGTGTCTTGTTAAATACGTTGTGTTCGAGATGCGGGTTAAAGGATGAGAGAGTGTTCCATATTTTGTGGGAATGCTTCTTCGTGAAATCGGTATGGTCATGGGTGGGCCTGGCTTATATCCTAGGCTATAGGTGCACAAAAAAACCCGGAACCGGTTTGGCAAGAACCGATTATAAACCGACCCGAACTACATGGTTGAAATCGGGTTGTTACCCTATACTTTAAAACTGGTTCGAACCCAGCCAAACCCGAACCGAATTGGTCAAAACCCGCTTTCAAACCGGTCAAACCCATTCCTTTGACTTTCTTTGCACCGCTTTTAACAAAAGCCGGTTATGACTTCTGTTGACCTAAACCGGAAACGGTCCCAACTCGAAATAGTTTGGGCAAAAAACCCAGTTTGTGCAACCCTATCCCAGGCGTAGACCGGGCTACGGCTCAACTTTTTACTAATAGTATAATTTTTTTTTCGATTTTTATACAAATGACACCCCTAAAAAAGTACGATGACACCCCTCAAATAAAGTTTTACAAACCAATAATAAGCCCAGCTGGTGATGATGATACACACCAACAATAAGCCCAATTCGAAACTAAATAATAAGCCCAAATAACTAAATAATAGCCCAACCTTTGAAGATTGAATGGACGGCACATTAGATTAGCAGTAAGGATATTAAACGTTGACGTCCAATTTGGCAGTAGGGGATATCAAAATTACCAGCAGGGGATATTGAGTCATTTCGTCACACAATAAGTGTTGATGATAAATTTGCAAACTTAAATGGAATAAGTGATCTTGCGCGTGTTATGGTTGAAACGGGAACGCATAGTTCTTGTCCTTCAGTTTATCGGGTAGTTAAGCTAGCTTTGCTTTTACCGGTTGCAACCGCAACTGTTGAAAGATGTTCTTCGAAATTGAAGCTTGTCAAGAAGGATTTACGCAATTGAATGGGCTCGGAATTTTTGAACAACGTTATGGTTTGTGCGGTCGAAAAAGATTTTTGACGTGAAGTAAAAGACGACGATGTGATGGAACGATTTCAAGCTATGAAAAAAAGAAGAGGACAAATCTATTAGGTATTTGTTTTACTTTATTTATTGTCGTTTTTTAATATTGTATGATTGCACGGTGAAATTTTTTTTGGGATACCCCTGAGTTAATGTTCTAGTTCCGCCACTGGGTATGGTGGACTATTTTGACAAGGGTTAAGCTTCCGTTTCCGGTCAACATCTGTTCTTTTAATCAGTTATTGGGTGCGGTTAAGGAGATGTATGGTTCGAATTCTTTGAAGAAAGAAAACTATTGGGGTGATATTACAAGTGACGGCATGGGAGATTTGGAAAGCTAGAATTGAGATGACGTTTAATGATCAGCACATTAATTTTAACACAACGACAGACGTCATCAAAGAGGCTTCTTTTCTTTTAATTAGTTCTAGATCCATTTTTTGTAATCTCAATTGGGATAGGTGGAGTGATTTTAATGTTCGGGATGTAATCGTGTAATTCGGGTCCCAGTTTCTTGCTGGCCCGGTTTTTTATTTTTTTAGAAGTTTCGCCATTCCAACAAAAGTACATCTAGTTATTTTTGTTTCTTGTATTCATAATTCATAACCTCCAGTTATTTAAAATTTGATTTCCTTATTATCAGCTACGTGATAAACTTTACTTTTTGTTGGTGCTAGGGAAATTATTCCTAATTGATGGACTGCATGATTGGCGTAAATTTTGTTAGAAGTTACGGTTTACATACTCGTGAATTGCATGATGGTCGTAAATTTTCGGGTCGGGTTTTTCAGGTTTTCAGTAGTGGGAATATAACCCGATAACCGACCCATTCTAGATTCGGGTTATATGGTTATATGGCTCGGGTTTATCGGGTTGGTTTGAATCTATTTTCCTATATGATATAAACATTATACTATACATCAGCTTTAAGTATATATAGCATGTTTGTTCTCCTTTGTCTACCGTCTAGTGTTTGGTTGATCTTTGATCTCATATGGTAGTTTCATAGGTTAACTTTTCTAAAATTTGGCTCAATCATGTCATGTAGATGCATATAGAG
>JARYGA010060503.1:107505-133505 GCA_030545235.1 Helianthus tuberosus | reverse complement strand
TCGATTAATGTTACTCACTCACCGATGGAAAGGTTGGATGCCTTACAAAGTAACAGACGACTTTGAATGATTTCAATGATCGGGGTCCAGTTAGATATGTTGTTCATATTAGCCCCAACTTTAATAAGCAGGTAGATAAAAGGTAGGACTCCTCTTTGACATTTGAGGATGGAGGCAAGATGGTCTAGATCTG
This sequence comes from Helianthus tuberosus, assembly GCA_030545235.1. Taxonomy (NCBI): domain Eukaryota; kingdom Viridiplantae; phylum Streptophyta; class Magnoliopsida; order Asterales; family Asteraceae; genus Helianthus; species Helianthus tuberosus. The sequence goes on along the minus strand of JARYGA010060503.1, from coordinate 133,312 downwards.
CATTATCCACCCCAACTCCATACACGCTTGACTTTATATGGTTGATTTTTAATCCAAATGCAAGGGAGAAACATCTCATAGGCCGTGAGATATTCCCTGTTTAATAACATTCAACAATTGACCTACAACGCATTTTAAAAAGACATAGTAAATTTCATAACACTTAGAAACTTTCAAAACGACCATTACAACTAGTGTTTAACAAAATATTTACAACTTCAAGTTTAGAGTTTATAACTACCAACATAGCCTAATTAAACCAAAATATTGACCCATTGATGATACATCAATGATTGCGGAAGCGCATAAAGGCGTTCAAGGTGTGTTCGGTTCCGAGCGATGCAATAGCATTTAAACTTGAGATTTACCTACAACCATTACAACAAACAACATTATCGTAATACTCATATTTCAACTAACACATTAATGAACTTGGTGAACCAATAATCACCATTTAAATTTTGAACCATACATGACTAAGTCATTCTTATATTCAACTTTCTTGTTTATGTAACCAACTTCGTTACATCTTTCTCTCCAAATCATTCTATCATAATCCGTTTACACAGAACATTAAGAAAACTTCACTTATTCATTCTCATTCTAACCCGAACCGACCCGTTCATCACGGACCGTTACGGTGCTCTACTTTCGCGTTCTCATTTTAATACAATGACTACCATTAAGAAACTAATATTTAAAGTAACAAACTACTAATGTTGTTGAACAAACTTGTAAGTAGCAAACTTACCTCGTTCTTGAGCCTTTTGTTGCGAACCGAAATTAGCTCCTTCTTCTTTCACTCCTACACATAATTCATTCTTATTTAGTTTATTTCATCCACTACATAATAGTCACATTCACGCATCAATCACATTCCATTTCATATCTCGAAATTCATCAATACTATATCCTATTTATGCAATTCAACACCTTCAAATCCATTCAAAATTTCATGGTTTTTCATTGAGCCATTTTAACGAACACCTGGTGTGCATACAACATTTTAAGCCTTATGTACATGTATTCAATGCACGATTTCACTAGCAATACACACAAACTCTTCTAATCAACTAGATTCAAATATCATATTCATTCTATATCATAATAATTCATCAATTATCCTAATACACATACATTCATCAATCAAAATTACTAAATTTATTCTACTTCAAGAACATCATACTACTAAACAAATGGGTTTCCCTTCAATCCTTCAATATGAGCAAATTCAAGCATATAACATCTTCTAATGATTCCCACAAGCATAATTTCATACTAATTCACTGATTGGTCAAAACCCATTTTCACTAACTTGCATCAAATCACAAAATCTGACTTACCCTATGTAGGAAACTCTTATGGTTGGAAGTTTCGTCACATGCATTCGAATTTGACCCAGAATCACATCCAATTCTTAGAGATTTGATGAACTAAGGTTGAAGGGGGTTTTCCCCTTCCTGAATGTTCCCTGTGTCGAACACCCACACTCCACCCAGATTTCATCTTTTAATTTCTTATTTATTGACAATTTTACACATTCAGTCCCTTGGTTTCATTCATGTTGTCATTCTAGCATATTTCCTAATTAATTTTTTTAAACTTCCTTGTTTATTATAACTTATTTAATTTATTTAAAACATTTAAACATTCAAATAATCTTTTATAAAATTTTGGGGTGTTACATTGGAGACAATTAGGAGAAACTTTATTTGGGGCAATAAAAACGGATGCAAATGCATTAAATGGGTCGCATGGGATAAGTTGATTGTTCCTCAACGGAATGGTGGCTTAGGAGATGGGACATCTGGAGTTTAAATCTAACACTTCTCGCTAAATGGTGGTCGAAGTTGATGTCCAATGAAGCGACTCTTGGGTCCAAAGTGATTCACGCCATTCATTTTAAGAGAAATGGGTATCATTCATTTCCTTTTAATAATCATTTCGCGGGTAAATGGGAGGATATTGGTATGATCGAAAGGATTTTGCTAGTCTCAACTTATCCTTAAAGTCTAATCTTAGAGGCATAGTTGGGCCGGGCAAAAGCATTAATATTTAGATTGACAATTGGTTATCTGGAGGACCGTTCAAGGATCATTGGCGTCTAATAAATATGCTAAGGTGATGACTGTCGTTTGGGTCAAGCAAAAACATAAATAAGCTACGTAGATAGCGTAAGTAGGGTATCGTATCTACGGGGAATTTGTGGTTAGCGTTAAAGAAAATTAATTAAAACTAAACTATCTAAATTGGGGGTTTGTTTGTCGTTTTAAAAGAAAACACGATTTGTCACGAAAAGTGTTACAAGATGAGAAGAAGTAACCTCCACCCGGAATCCCGAATACCCGTTTTAACATAAAAATCTGTTTTCTGTTTCAAAACACCACATAGACATGGCCTTGGGATTAATGGTTTTGAATAATTGTTAAGGATAGTTTTTAATATTCACCATTCAACTTAACAACCCGTTTAATTGTATCAACTACCCACCAAATTACCAACCCGCTAACAATGCAAGTATGTTGCAAATACGCTTGATAAAACAACAAGTAATTCAAACACAATAAAACGTTTATCAATAAACCAACACAAGTAGTCAAGTTATACTAGTTTACAAGAATCAGAAAAAAAAAACGAATAACTAAGTCAAACCATGTAAACGTTCATCCGGGCGGAAGTCACCGAGAGATTTAGCCGCTCATGCTTATCTTTGCTACTTCGGTTGTCATCCCGATTAGGTTAGACTTCATGGATTGGCTTGGAAGATGAATAATGACCTTCAAATTCGTCCTCGGGGTCAAGGGCGGTTCTTAGAAGCCCACTGGCAGGGCCACGGCCCGGGCAAGTTTTTCGGCCGTAGTACTAATTTTCCGCATTTCGATCAAAAATTTTTATATATACTATGTTTGGCCCGGGCTTGCGCGGGCTTTTTTTAGTGCCCGTGTCTTTCGGCCCTGGCACGTTCAACGGGCAAGATCCGCCACTACTCGGGGTTCTTGTGCGACGGCTGATAATCCTCTCCTTTTAAAGTTTGACAACTTTTTTTTTCTTTTTCTATCATCTGCAATCCATGAAATGAATAATAAAATCCTTTCATTTAGTCACGTATGTCGGCAGCTTAATTCCAACTCCACCGAGCGGGCTTACTTCCAATAAAATCCCAGTCCAATCCTTTATTATATATTGCACAACTAAACTTATGGGCCCATTTGAATGTTCCAATATGCAACGTAAATCCTTCTGCAAAGTTAAATCTCATATCAAAACAAAAGAATAACATTGTATTTTTAATTTTATATTTTACACATATGCCATCAAACTAGCTTTTGAATTGAACGATATCAATAAAATAATTGGCAACCTTATTTATAAGTATATTCTAATGAAGTTTGAAACAGGTTGACAATAAAAAGGTAGTTTTAAGTTTTGACCAAATAATTATTACGTTTATCTAAATTGTATCGTTTTAGCTCATACTATCAACAACCTATATGATATAAAAACCAATCAAAATATTGCATTTTTGTTATTATTATTATTAATATAAGATAAAGGGAACCTAAAATGCACCGATCATAAGGTGTAGAAGAAGGGAGCTCTTGCACATGGGTCTGGGGCTGGGATAATCCACCTACTAATGGGCCTGAAGCCCAGCAATTTTGTGACCTTCAAATGTGGGGGGACGTTTGACGAATCGGACCAATGGGCCTGCGGTGCAGACGGGCCTGAAGCTCTTACAGTGGCAAATATTAGAGACAAGCCCCAAAAATAATATCTTTTGCTAGAGGGAGGCATTGAGTCGAATTCCTTTAAAAATGGGCCTGAGCAATAGAGGTGTCTTGTTAAATACGTTGTGTTCGAGATGCGGGTTAAAGGATGAGAGAGTGTTCCATATTTTGTGGGAATGCTTCTTCGTGAAATCGGTATGGTCATGGGTGGGCCTGGCTTATATCCTAGGCTATAGGTGCACAAAAAAACCCGGAACCGGTTTGGCAAGAACCGATTATAAACCGACCCGAACTACATGGTTGAAATCGGGTTGTTACCCTATACTTTAAAACTGGTTCGAACCCAGCCAAACCCGAACCGAATTGGTCAAAACCCGCTTTCAAACCGGTCAAACCCATTCCTTTGACTTTCTTTGCACCGCTTTTAACAAAAGCCGGTTATGACTTCTGTTGACCTAAACCGGAAACGGTCCCAACTCGAAATAGTTTGGGCAAAAAACCCAGTTTGTGCAACCCTATCCCAGGCGTAGACCGGGCTACGGCTCAACTTTTTACTAATAGTATAATTTTTTTTTCGATTTTTATACAAATGACACCCCTAAAAAAGTACGATGACACCCCTCAAATAAAGTTTTACAAACCAATAATAAGCCCAGCTGGTGATGATGATACACACCAACAATAAGCCCAATTCGAAACTAAATAATAAGCCCAAATAACTAAATAATAGCCCAACCTTTGAAGATTGAATGGACGGCACATTAGATTAGCAGTAAGGATATTAAACGTTGACGTCCAATTTGGCAGTAGGGGATATCAAAATTACCAGCAGGGGATATTGAGTCATTTCGTCACACAATAAGTGTTGATGATAAATTTGCAAACTTAAATGGAATAAGTGATCTTGCGCGTGTTATGGTTGAAACGGGAACGCATAGTTCTTGTCCTTCAGTTTATCGGGTAGTTAAGCTAGCTTTGCTTTTACCGGTTGCAACCGCAACTGTTGAAAGATGTTCTTCGAAATTGAAGCTTGTCAAGAAGGATTTACGCAATTGAATGGGCTCGGAATTTTTGAACAACGTTATGGTTTGTGCGGTCGAAAAAGATTTTTGACGTGAAGTAAAAGACGACGATGTGATGGAACGATTTCAAGCTATGAAAAAAAGAAGAGGACAAATCTATTAGGTATTTGTTTTACTTTATTTATTGTCGTTTTTTAATATTGTATGATTGCACGGTGAAATTTTTTTTGGGATACCCCTGAGTTAATGTTCTAGTTCCGCCACTGGGTATGGTGGACTATTTTGACAAGGGTTAAGCTTCCGTTTCCGGTCAACATCTGTTCTTTTAATCAGTTATTGGGTGCGGTTAAGGAGATGTATGGTTCGAATTCTTTGAAGAAAGAAAACTATTGGGGTGATATTACAAGTGACGGCATGGGAGATTTGGAAAGCTAGAATTGAGATGACGTTTAATGATCAGCACATTAATTTTAACACAACGACAGACGTCATCAAAGAGGCTTCTTTTCTTTTAATTAGTTCTAGATCCATTTTTTGTAATCTCAATTGGGATAGGTGGAGTGATTTTAATGTTCGGGATGTAATCGTGTAATTCGGGTCCCAGTTTCTTGCTGGCCCGGTTTTTTATTTTTTTAGAAGTTTCGCCATTCCAACAAAAGTACATCTAGTTATTTTTGTTTCTTGTATTCATAATTCATAACCTCCAGTTATTTAAAATTTGATTTCCTTATTATCAGCTACGTGATAAACTTTACTTTTTGTTGGTGCTAGGGAAATTATTCCTAATTGATGGACTGCATGATTGGCGTAAATTTTGTTAGAAGTTACGGTTTACATACTCGTGAATTGCATGATGGTCGTAAATTTTCGGGTCGGGTTTTTCAGGTTTTCAGTAGTGGGAATATAACCCGATAACCGACCCATTCTAGATTCGGGTTATATGGTTATATGGCTCGGGTTTATCGGGTTGGTTTGAATCTATTTTCCTATATGATATAAACATTATACTATACATCAGCTTTAAGTATATATAGCATGTTTGTTCTCCTTTGTCTACCGTCTAGTGTTTGGTTGATCTTTGATCTCATATGGTAGTTTCATAGGTTAACTTTTCTAAAATTTGGCTCAATCATGTCATGTAGATGCATATAGAGGTGCACTGAATGTTGGTATCTTTATCACTTATGCTTGGATTTGACAGAGGTTGTCTAAGGCACAAACAGTGCTTCGCTTGTCGCTAGAAACAAGGCATGAACATCAGGGGCGAGAGGGGGCGGTCGTCTCCCCGAACTTTTCGCTCAGTAGTGGAGAATATGTAGTTTCCGTATATAAATTTTTGGGTATATACGTTTTCGACCCCTCGGTTTTATAGGAATTTTTAGGTATATACGTTTTCGACCTCTCGGTCAGAAATCTCAAGTTTCGCTATTGATGAACATGTTTATATGTTAATGAAGAATAGTTGCACGAAAATGAGAAGATATAACACTAGCATAGAAAATTTGAAAACTATGCCTACATATTTATTTTTACAAATAAAATAAACAAACTGAAGTAAAAAAAAAAAAAAAAAAACTACATAAAAACTAAAAATTTCATAATGAAACTCTTAATAGGAAAATAACTACAAATAGATTTAAAAAAGTATTAAATTTTTTTTTTGATCTTTTTATATTTTTCTGATTTTTTTAATAATGCAAATTTTGTCCTGAATATATGACATGGATGATCTACAGCCACATCACATCACAGTAGCATGAAACACGATGAGTTGGGTATGATAATAGTCTATTATTGACATACATATCTACATCAAAATCTAATCTATGGGGGATATTCCAGGTCCTCCCAACTGTTGGAGTGATCACACTCCATAAGTTAGCTTAGCCACATAGCTGTCTGGGGGTGAATACCCAACCGAGAGCGAAGAGCTTGGCCGTGGGATGCGGACACCAAGATTTGAACCCGAGACCTCTAGGGAGAGAGTGGGTGGGGCTGGCCAACTGGGCTACCCCAGAAGGTTCAAAATCTAATCTATGCATCACAACAATTGTCAAACATCATCTCAAAATCTAAATACCTAGGGTAAATTACACTTTTTGAACTTTAGATTTGTAACGGGTTGCAATGGATCCTTTAACTTTAATAATTACAGTCACAGTCCTTTATTTGCAAAACCAGTTACACCTTAAGTCCTTTGACCCTAACCTGGTTAAAACTTTCAGTTAAGTGAGGTCATGTTCAACCCATCTGAGGGCAAAACAATCATTTAATACAAAAAGAGAAAAATGCCCGGATAGTTCCTGTGGTTTGCCTATTTTTCATCTTTATTCTCTAACTTTCTAAAATTACACCTATAGTCCCCAACTTTTTCAATTTCGTTCCCAGATAGTCCCTGACGCGTAACTGGGTTAGTTTTTGGTGTTAAGTGCGTGTGAAATGATAAAAATACCCTTACTGTCAAATTAATATCTAAAAAGTTAAAAGAAATATGATTAATATTTTACAATTTATGTGAGACCCACCACCACCCACCCCACCCGCCCACTTCATCTTCTCCACTCCACCCCACCCACTTCATCTTCCCCACTCCACCCACCACCACCACCATCTCCCCCCCCCCACTTCACCGTAACCACCACTACCATTACCACACTGCCGCCATCAATCCCCTGCATCAAATCACCCCTTGTTCATCTTTTACATTATATTATATTAAACATTAAATTGAAAGACTAATCTCATATTTCATTATATTAAACAACAATTAAACACCATGAACATTCAAGATTTTGAAAGCTTCAATCTTTTACACCCAAAATGATAAAACAGATAGAACCCTAAAATATTCCCCAACAAATATATCATACAATAAAAAAAACAATGGACGTAGAAGTTTGATACCTCCGGACCCGATTGCCTCTTGTTTGCCAGAATCAGATCAACACGAGCAGGCCTTCGATCGCCACAGTCGGAGCTACTGTTGTTCCTTCGTTACTGCCCCTACTGCTTCGACCAGACCAGTTCCGACGAGGCTGCTGCAGTTCCGGCGAACACCACAACTCCGGTATTATTTCCAATGGCAAGAGAGATCAAACCCTTGTACACAGGCTTGTCTTCAATAGTTGTTCAATTGTTTCTGGAACACACTCGAGCTCATTGGTAACTCGATTACAAAACCTGGGAGCTGGCAGGTGTCACACCCCCAAAAATACCACAAGCGGAAACCCCCGTGAAGCGTGTGACGTACCAAGATCTAGCCACTAATCACATTGAACCATAAGTAAAAAAAAACTTTCCATTAAACGAAATAGAATAATTCAAACATCAGTTTAGAAAATCAAACATGTTCAGCGGAAGCATAATAGTTTGTTCAATAAGTTTAAATGAAAGTGTTCAAAACAATGCAACATCTAGGAGCTTTCCAAATGCCACGACCCATGACCACTCTAGCTTCCCAGACAGCAAGTTCCATGACAGTGTACCTAAGGACCTGGAAGCATGCATAAAAGTGTATCAGCGAAAACTGGCGAGTTCACGTTTTTGTTTAACCGTTTGTTACCAAGTATTGACTTATGTTATGTTGATAATAACTCGATACCGCAGACGGCTCCTTTTTGCCCTTCTCCAATGCTCTATCAAACATTGGTCATGATTTTAAAGTTATTAGTTCACGCCCGTCCTATCTAAGTACGTCGTGAGGGTGCCAAACCTAATAGCGCTATCAACTAATAACCCTGTTGCCCTACAAGCAACTTGTTCAGTAGTATGATGGGACTTAAGTGATAGAAAGTGAGTGTATTATCCAACATCAACATTTACTGAAAACCGCCTCATATCCCCTCAAGGATATGGGTTTGTGAAAGTCTGTTTGTTACTGAAAACTGCCTCATATCCCCTGCAAGGATATGGGTTTGCGAAAATTGTTTATTTGTTTTGCCTGTTTGATTGTCCCCACTGGACGCATGCTTGTATTGAGAGGAGTGAACTCACCTTAATTTTGCTCGGTATGTTAAGTTACCCGTTCCCAGTTAGTCAACCAAGCCGTACCGTGGTTACCAATGAAATCAGTTTCATAATTAATCATGTCACGTATATTCACAGTTTGCATTCATAGCAAAGATCACCGTATATCACATAGCAATTATTCAATCTCATACAAGTCATAAACTATTTAAGACTCTACTGTTTAAAATGTTCAGTTTGTTTGTTCACTTGCAGCATCTCCACGAAGGACCAGTTCTTCGTGGGATGCCTTCATGGCGAAAGACCCTACTGGTGAAGAACCGTTCTTCGTCGAGAATGCATGTGACGAAGAACCCTAGTGTTTCGTCAAAATCCAGTCAACGAAGAACCAGGTTCTTCGTCGAGCCGTGTTCTTCGTGGGGGCAGTCTTTCGTCGCTGCCCTCAACAGACGGTTACATTTCCCTTTAATCTCGTAACAACAGTTAACAAATCTTTGGCATGATTATCGGATCAAACAACAGTTATTTCCCAAGTTCAACAAACCCTAATTGATGTTCATCATCACACTAATAACACCACAACATTAACATCGAATACATGCCCTAAATCATAAAATAACCATATACAATCAGGATTATTAACATATATACCCGATAATCAGATCAGATCAACACAAAATACAATCAGCCGGACAGTTTTGTGAGCATTCAATAACGATCGTTCCTTTAGATTAAACTCAAGTGGTTTCATTGATAATTCTTATGAACATACAACCCTAATTTATGATGTAAAGATACAATTTAACACCATATCATGTAACCATATAATCACATATAACCGGGGAATCGAGTAAAACAATGGTAACGACAACTAACCGAGATAGATAAGACGAAAACCACGAAAAGTTTCAAGAAAGAACTATGGCAGCCGTCGCGTGCAAGGGAAGGAGAAACAAATACGCGCACAGGAGGAGTTTCTGGGCTTGGGCTCGAGAAGCTGTTTGGGCCGAGGGCCCTCTTGGCGAAGAATCTTCTTGACCAAGAACCTTCTTCGTCAAGGAATGTTGTGATGAAGAATCCCCAGGTTGTTCGTCGAAAGACAGTCAACGAAGAACCAGTTCTTCGTCGACTTGGGTTTTTCGTGACTCAAGTGTTGTGCAGTCCAAAGTTAAGCATGAACATCTTATGACTAAGCATTAAACAACCCCTAAGATTTCATATAACACCCAAACATAACAATACTTCAATCATTCAAACATCCTGCACTTAATACAATGTAAAATGAATTGTGAAAACAAGATTGTGAAACAAATAATGCGTAGAGGAAAGACCTTGAAATCTCAGGTTGTCACATCATCCCCAACTTGAAAGAAATTTCATCCCGAAATTTGATAAGTAACCCCAAAGCGGCGGAGTGTTAGATTAGGATGACTGCGGATTTTCCTTGGGCGCCACATCATCCCCAACTTGAAAGGGAATTTCGTCCCGAAATTCACTAGTTGCATCAGGCTTAGATTTATCAGTTGGGAAAAGTTGAGGATACTTGAGCTTCAACTGATCCTCGCGTTCTCACGTGAACTCCGGTCCACGCCTTGAGTTCCAACGGACTCTCACGATCGGGATTCGACTATGCTTACGGACCTTGACTTCCCGATCCATAATCTCGATGGGTTCTTCGACAAACTGCAATTTGTCGTCGATTCTCAGTTCTTGAAGTGGTACCACAAGTGTTTCATTGGAGAAACACTTCTTTAATTGCGAAACACGGAAGACATCATGAACGTTACCCAACTCAGCCGGTAACTCGAGCTTGTACGCATATTTACCAATTCGTTTCAAAATTTTAAACGGCCTGACATAACGCGGATTGAGCTTGCCGCGTTTCCGAAAGCGTACCACACCCTTCCAGGGTGAGACTTTCAACATGACACGATCACCAACAACGAACTCCAAAGGTTTCCTACGCTTATCAGCGTAGCTTTTCTGGCGATCACGCGCTGCCACCATACGATTACTGATCTGTACAATCTTCTCGGAGGTTTCAAGCACAAGTTCTGGACCTGTGATTTGGCTGTCATCCACTTTAGCCCTACAGAGGGGATATCAACATTTTCGTCCGTATAAAGCCTCGAATGGGGCTGCCCGAATGCTCGTATGGTAGCTGTTGTTATAAGAAAACTCCACCAAAGGAAAGTGTCTTTCCCAACCCTTACCAAAATCGATAACACATGCCCGCAGCATGTCTTCTAAGGTCTGGATGGTTCGCTCACTCTGAGCATCCGTTTGAGGGTGATAGGCAGTGCTCATGTCAAGACGTGAGCCAAACGATTTGTGCATTGCTTGCCACAAATCGGATATGAAACGCGGATCATGATCAGAGATAATGGATGTTGGCACCCCATGCCTGGAAACCACCTCCTTCAAATAGATACCAGCCAGTTGTGAAAACTTATCGGTTTCCTTGATCGCGAGGAAGTGTGCTGATTTCATAAGACGATCGAGGATCACCCAAATGGTATCGTTCCCGTTTTGAGTTCTAGGTAAACCAGTGACGAAATCCATAGCGATTTGCTCCCATTTCCACATGGGTATCTCTGGTTGCTGAAGTAGGCCATGGGGTTTTTGATACTCCACCTTGACTTTCGCACAAGTCAAACATTTACTCACATAGGTTGCGATGTGTGCTTTCATCTTCGGCCACCAATACAAGAAATTTAGATCCTGATACATCTTATCAGAACCAAGGTGAATAGAATAGCGGGACTTGTGTGCTTCGTCCATCACAAGTTCTCTAAGATTTCCATACAACGGAACCCATACTCGTTCCATGAAGTGATAAATGCCGTCAGATCTCTCTACAAGTTGTTTCTCCATACCTCGCAAATACTCAGCTTTAAGGTTTTCCTCCTTCAATGCTTCAGTCCGAGCAGAACGGATCTGATAAGGTAAATTAGAGTGGATAGTGAGCTGCAAAGCACGAACACGCTTGAGTTTCGTTTCCTTTCGCCTCAGGGCATCGGCTACAACGATAGCTTTACCAGCTGGATGGTACTTGATTTCACAATCATAGTCGTTTAAAAGTTCTACCCAGCGACGGTGTCGCATATTCAATTCCCTCTGGTCAAAGATATGCCGAAGGCTCTTGTGGTCGGTAAATATAGTGCATTTAGTACCGTACAAGTAATGCCTCCAGATATTAAGCGCAAACACCACGGCCCCCCAACTCTAAGTCGTGAGTCGTGTAATTCTTTTCATAGACCTTCAACTGTCGAGAGGCGTAAGCTATCACTTTCTCGCGTTGCATCAGCACGCAACCGAGACCTTGAATAGAGGCGTCACAGTACACCACAAAATCTCCAGTACCCTCAGGTAAGGACAGAATCAGTGCACTGCAGAGTTTTTGCTTCAGAAGCTGGAAAGCGTCTTCCTATTTCGTCCCCCAGGAATACACTACACATTTCTGTGTCAGAGCAGTGAGAGGTTGAGCGATCTTTGAAAATCCCTCAATGAATCTACGATAGTACCCAACGAGACCCAGGAATTGTCGCACCTCCGAAGGATTCTTTGGCGCTGCCCAATTCCTGATAGATTCGATTTTAGCAGGATCCACATGTATTCCCAGCTCTTTGACTATGTGACCAAGGAAGTGTACTTCTCGAATCCAGAAGTCACACTTAGAAAATTTTGCATAAAGCTGCTCCTTCCTCAGGAGCTCTAAGATAAGACGCAAGTTCCATTCGTGGTCCTCCTTGTTCTTAGAATAGATCAGAATGTCATCGATAAACACGATGACAAAATCGTCAAGGTATGGTTTACATACGCGGTTCATGAGATCCATGAATACCGCTGGTACGTTGGTTAACCCGAATGGCATGACCAGAAACTCGTAATGACCATACCGTGTTCTGAAGGCTGTTTTGGGAACATCCTCTTCTCGGACTATCATCTGATAGCCCGACCTTAGGTCAATCTTCGAGTAGAAGCTCGACCCTTGCAACTGGTCGAACAGGTCGTCAATGCGTGGTAAAGGATAACGATTCTTGACTGTCACCTTGTTGAGTTCACGGTAGTCAATACACATGCGAAACGATCCTTCCCCAAGGCGAAGAACTCGGTCGGATAAAGCCTCTATCCAACAGTTCTTGAAGTTGATTAGACAATTCTTGCAAATCTCCAGGTACAAGACGATAAGGTGCACGAGCAATTGGGGCTGCTCCTGGTGTAAGATCAATTTGGAATTCCACCTGACGGTGTGGAGGTAAACCTGGAAGTTCCGCGGGAAAAACATCAGGAAACTCATGAACAACAGGTAGATCCTCAATTGTCTTCTCTTCAGGCCGAGTATCCGTAACAAGCGCAAGAATAACATGATAGCCCTTCTGTAAAGACTTCTGGGCTTTCATGGATGAAATGAGACTGAAGGTTGCACCACTTCGATGACCGTGGACAAACAACGATTCCCCACTAGGGAGAGGTATGCGCACAATTTTCTCCTTGCAAAGTATATCGGCTCGGTGTTTTGACAACCAATCCATACCAACAACTATATCAAAGCTACCAAGTGTGACGGGAAGGAGGTCAATGTCGAACACTTGACCCAAGAGATCAAGTTTGCACCCAAAGAGAACATGTGAGGCTTCGATCGACTTCCCGTCAGCCAATTCTACTACGTGTTTGACCTCGAGAGGTTTTGGAGTTAACCCTAACTGACGACTGAACCCCAAAGACACATAACTCCAGTCGGCACCAGAATCGAACAATACAGAAGCGAAAATACCATTGACAGAGAACGTACCAGTCACGACATTGCCATCGTTCCTTTCATCACCCGCTCCAATCGTAAACACTCTCCCACGAGCGCCATTTCCACCGGTATTCCCATTGTTGTTGTTTCCTGCTTTGTTGTTGTTGTTCTGGCGATTATTGTTCCCACCATTGTTGTTGGCGTTCTGATTCAATTGTGGGCAACCCTTCTGATGCGTGTGAAGTGTGTATATAAGTTTAAGTATATTTTAAGCCCTTTTTACACTTTTTAGCCAAGTTTTAAATTTATAAAACACGATATTTACTAACACTAAACACACATATGGGCAAGTGCACCCATCGTGAGCGTAGTATAGTGTTGGTAAGATACCGAGGTCGTCCAAGGACACAAGAGCTTTTAGTACCGGTTTATCCTCAACGTCTAATCAAATCAAAAGTTTAGAAAAAAATGTTTTAAACTAGAAAAATAAAAACTAACTAAAATGCTGAAAAATAAAATAAAATAAAAACAGATAGACAAGATGAATCACTTGGCTCCGACTCGTGTTTAGTGTAACCTTTGATTATTTCCGCACTTTTGAACTATTTAAGAGATTATCTTAGTTATTGTAGTAGGCCCCTCTTTTGAAGGTGACGTTACCCTCAACCCAGTAGTTTGAGTCAGCAAGGATACAATCCTAAAGGGTCAGATTATTGAAAGATAATTAATTAAGTTATTAATGCGTATTATGGTAGGCCCCTCTTTTGAAGGTGACGTTACCCTCGGCTAAGTAGTCCGAGTCAGCAGGGATACAGTCCTAAGTAGCCGGGTTAAAGTATTAATAGTAGCTTACATATGAGGGGATCAAAGTGTTTGGACCCCCGCTATCCAATACCGGTGGGTATTGAAGGGGGTCCTACTAAATTTGACCCAGGTCCTTGCAGGATCTATACACTGAACAAGGCAAGACTCTTACCAAACCGTTCCCTTAACCCCCGACCAGGTAGCCAACATACCTCCATATAGACCGTGGAGATATGAATGGTGAAAATCTTTTATTTTATATAGACAGTAAAATAATGCCAAGACACCACGGACAAACGATAAGGAAGAAACACCTTCAACATAAGAAACTAGTTATTATAGTCATTAATACATAACCAAGTAAAAAGTGCGAAAAGATTAAAAATAAAAAGTATTACACTAGACACTTGTCTTCACCAAGTGATGTAAGAGACTTAGGCAAACATGGCCTTTGATTGTCAAGAACGCTTACGATCAATCTTGGATCCTGAGACGACTCACACACTCTATGATGGACAATGGATGATGGTGGTGGATGATGGTGTTGTGATGGTGGTGGGTGAAGTGTGAGAGAGGTGGTGTGCCAAGGGATGGTTTGCAAATGAGCCAAGCACCCCTATTTATAGCCTGAACAGTAGCTCGGGCACGGTCCCGTGTCCAGTGGGCACGGCCCTGTGTCCACCATCTTCTCTGTCTTCATTAATTGCAGTTTGTCTGCATTAGTTGACCACGCCCCTGTGTCCGCTGGGCATGCCCCGTGTGCAGAAACATATATGTACTATCAAGATTTGCCTGGATTATGCGAACTTATAGTTGACCACTGCCCCGTGTCCGCTGAGCACGGCCCCGTGGTGGGCAATAGAAGCTTCTACAACTTTGTCTTTTATTCTGACACTTGGGCACGCCCCCGTGTTCACTGAGCACGGGGCGTGTTCAGCCTTTTGATCTCTTGTTTTGCTTAGGAAGATGCTTTCGGGGAGGTCGGGCATGCCACGTTTGTTCCTTTTCTTGTATTTATGTTAGATTTAGCTGTCTTTTTGCTTCTTTTGTTAATTTGAGCTCATTTAATCCTGAAAATACAAAAGGAAGATAAAAGCACACTTTTTTCCAAAATTAGTACTAAAAAAGGGTTAGTTTTATGCCACAATTGATGTAATTTATATGTTGCATTTTGCACACATCACCTTCTCAAAATTCCCTTCATTTTCGCATTGATAACATCCCCTCTGATTACCCCGATTCTGTTGGGGTTGTTGCCTTTGTTGCTATTGTTGGGGCTGTTGCTGTTGTTGCTTGGGATGTGGAGCTCTACAATCCTTCGCCATGTGACCCACCTTATCACACCTTTGATATGCTCGGTTACACGAGCGTAATGGTAAAACCCGCACTTGTTGCACTTCGGTTGTTTCCCCGCATAAGAACCTTACGTTTGACTGGTATTCTGATTATGGTTGACAGAGGATGACTGGCTGAAGCTGCGGGTGTTGTTGTTGTCAGGCTTCTTTTGTGACAGATTCGAGTTAGTCGCCTTGTCTGCGTCATTCCACTTACGCTTGTTGTCAGTGGTGTGGAGGGGGGGGGGGGGGGTAGTTGTAGCAGCAACACGCCGTGGCAGCGAGCCACGCTCCACCTCCTGATTAGTGATCTTGTGAGCCAGTCTGATAATCCATGGTAGGTTGTCGAGATTTGCTACAGTGACTAATCCATTAACTTGTGGTGCCAATCCCTTAATGTAAAGTTCGATCCTGCGGGGTAGTGGTCGAGATACGTTAGGACACATGTTTGCTAGCTCGTGAGACCGTTTCGTATAAGCCTCGATCTCAGATCCCTCCATCTTCAAGTTATAGTACTCGTTCTCCAACTTTTGAATTTCATCCCGAGGACAGTACTCTACCCGAATCAATTCCTTGAAATCATCCCAAGTAGTCGCGTTTGCAATTTCAATGCCCAACATCTGCACCTAAGCATTCCACCAAGTCAAGGCACCATCCTCCAAGGTGCTAGAAGCAAACTTTACCCTATCCCCAGCTGGACAGTTACACATAGCAAAGACGGATTCGGCTTTTTCGAACCAACGGAGCAGTCCCACGGGACCTTCAGCTCCACTGAAAGTTTGAGGCATGCAATCCATGAACGTTTTGAACGTACACACGGGTGGACTGTTCTGGTTTTGGATCACAGCTTGACCTAAAACAAGAGAAAATACGCACAAATGAGATTCGAATAAAATAACTAAGATCATGCTTGGTTCGATATGTACAATACCAGCTTGCTGAGCTGCCAATGCCTCAGCCACACGTGTGTTAATCAGATCCGTCAACTCTGCCTGAGTCATCACGATGTTGCCACGTCCACCGCCTCGGCCACCTCTGTAACACCCCGAAAACGGGTTTGGTAATCAAACTCCGTTAATACTAAAAGACGGGTAAAGTACCGTTAGTAGTAAAAATAGCTCGGTAAATATTTGGAATTAAATAAGAAATCCTAATATTAAATACAAGCGAAGCAAAGTTTTAAGGAATTGAGTTTATAAGAGCCCGAGTTAGCGGGACTTAAAATAAAACGGATTATAACTCCCGGGACCCACCAAGTAAACTAGGAATTTAACCTAGTTAGTTAATGTCTTGACATAATAGAACAAATGTGGTTAAGATACCCTTTAAATAACTTGGGTAAAGTGGAGGGACCAGACATGGGCAAATGAATTAAAGTTTCAATTAAATCAAATATTAAACACAAAACACACACATATACGTGGTGTGTTCTGCGATTTCAACCAGACCATGGAGGAGGTCTCAAGCTTCAACCCTAAAACACAAAAATTCATCAAATTGAAGGGGGCAAATCAAGCCCGAATCGAAATCCAAGCATAGATTAGTGATCACCTCAGTAAAGGGATCATGAGGTATGCGAAATTTTACTATGTGGTTCTATCTTAAGTTTTAGATGAACTTGTGAGATTCGAATTTGAGCTTGCATGTTCGTTGTTTGGATGAAATTAGGGATGAAACTATGTCTAGGAGTAAACCCTAATCATTTATTTGTTGAATTGATGTTCATGGTTGTGAATTCATGATCATACACTCATGTGTTAAGTGGGTTTTGTAGAATTATGCTAAAGACTAGGATTATCTTTGTTAACCTAGTGTATTTGAGCTTCATGAAGAAAATCCAGAATTTTTGATATAGAAATTTGACATGAACATGTGACATGATGCTTAAATCTTGGCTAAAGGGTTAGTCAAATAACTTGATTGTGAATTATATGAAATCATGCTCATTAGGTGTTTGATATAATGCCTAAGAGAAAAGAAATGTTGAAAATTAGGACTAAAAACGCATATTTGATTTGAGTGGAAAATTGTGTGTTAAGACTTATAAAAAGGGTTCTAAACGGATTGTGAATTGAACTCCTTAGGCGAGGAAATCCGGATCGTCAAATGGACAAGCCGGTGGAAATACGTGTTTGAAAAGGATGCTTAAAAGGTACGTAACTACGATTCCGTTACGTTATGCTTGATTTCGTATTCTCGCTAGTAGACTTTAAATTAGCATAATACATGAAATTGGCATTTAGTTGAAATGACGAAGATCACTAGGTAAATAACGGGTCAAAAGGTGAATTTATCACCCTTTGACAATATCGACTAATGGTTTATCGAGCTACATGTTTATAGGAATAAATATCAAATGGATACGCACATCGCTATTGCTTAGCGGCTAATAAGTCAAGGTATTGCAACGGGTCAATATATTGATCTGAGCCAGGTATGTATAATGATTCAACTCATCATGTAGAACTTGAGATTCTATAAGAGTTAGACAAGGTTAAAATATAGTCATTCGATTATCTTTTAGGTAAACCAAATAATTTGAGTTATAATTATGGTGTTTTAGAAGCACATGGGTTTATAAACAAGATTATAGTTAAAAGGTCGGATTTTGGGTCAAACAAGTATTTAAAAGTTCCTTTGTAGTAAAAGAAGGATGAAAATTGACCAAATTGCCCTTGTAAGCTAATTCGAACGAACGACCCTTGCAAGAGGTTTGAAAACGAGTTTTATGAGTAAATAAATGCTTAGAATAAGAAAAGATAATGAAAGATGTAAATTCTTGGGTCGAATGACTTTATATGAGTCTTTACGGTAAAAAGATAATCCGAGGGGTAAAATTTGGAACATATAGATATCCACATTAAATCCAGCACACATATAGTTGTGGTGGAAGACTACTTGATAAGAAATGTAGGAGTAAGATGCTAGAAATGTATGAAAGCAAGTTCAAGTTCTAAAGTGCTTAAATGCCCTTAACGGGTCAAAATAAGCATACGAGCGAAAACGTATTTAAATTGTGTGAGAAATCTGTGATTAGAACCTAACATGGTAGAAAACTTTAATTTGAAGAGATTCATGTGAAATAGGGATTAAACAAATATGTTTGTTTGATAAAATGCATAAACGAGTTAAAATTTGGTAAAACGGCAAGGAGTCGAAGACTTAGAAGTCTCAAATTTTATTATGTAGGATGTTGGATTTTAACTCCATTTGATGGAGGATTAAATTACAATCATGTAGGAAGAAACGGTAGGTCAAACGGACAAGCGGATTGAAAGATACGAAAGTTTTCGTGTCAAAAACGACAAAAAGGGAAGGGCTGATACAGGGGCCACCGTAACTTACGGTGGGCACCGTAAGTTACAGTGGGGCAGAAATCCTTATGGTAGATACCTCCTGAGTTACGGTGGGGGCACTGCAAACCAGGGGCCACCGTAACTTACGGTGCCCACCGTAAGTTACGGTGGAGGCCAGATTTGAGTTCTTGTTTCGGGAATCAAGATATAAATGTTGGAATTTCCTGATTTTTCTTCAATTCAATTATTCAACCCAATATTCCTTGTTGTATTAGTTATGTAATTATCAAAACTGACTTTTAAGTTGGTTTTGAACACAGGTGAATGTTGAGAGCCCCGGATGAAGATCAAGCGACGAGCAAGAACCGAACACGCGTTAAATGAAGCTTCTGCAAGTTGTTTCGTCGTTATTCTAAAACGGCGAATTAAATCACATTATGTTATATCACTTTAAATTGTAAAAGTTTTTAATAAACCAGTATTTTAGCATGAATGTTTAAATATAAGTACTTAGTAATTGCGATTATTTACGAAAATCGCTAAATAAATTTATGGTTGTTACAAGTTGGTATCAGAGCCTTGGTTTAAGAGATTCAAGTATGGCGGGAAAACTATGCTTGGACTTAAACCTTATGCTCTTGATAAAGATTGGTGTTCGGTTCGAGGCTTGATCGCAAATCCGATAAGTACATGTATGTAAATAGTTTAGCATGCTAAAGTGTTGTAAACAACACATAGGGCTATCGTGTGATACACGTTACCTCAATTAAAAGGTTTGATATGGTTGATGAAAATATGCGCGTTGACGCGTATGGTAGAAAAAGCCTTGTATTATAATACGGGCGATTATTGAAGTTGACATTACTAACTCTTGTGAATGTTTTAATTGAAGGATACTCGCGTCTGAAGATGATGAGAGTGGAACGAATTGTAGATATGATGATGGAACGATCCGAGATAGGACAAGAAGAGCATACTCATCAAGGACCTAAATCGCGTAACGATCGCAAATAAGTAATGGCAAGAAAGCCCGTTAGGGCAAGCATTTACCAGGTGCACGTTTAAATTATTGCATGAATATAAATACGCAACAAATACGTAGAAACTGATTGTTGCAGATGTAGATTGAAAACTTGAAAAAAAAACCTGAATAGAATACCTATCCAGGATATTGTTTCCAAGAGAAATAAATAGAGGTGTTACTTACATGGGGTGTGATGTGAAAGTTATAAAAGGGTCATGTATGTCATGTGTTGATCGCCTACTCTGGCCAAGTAGGTAGTGAACACATGATACCATGAACTTTTTATGATGGACATGCTTACATCCAATGTAGTAAGGATGGGGTGAGTGGGACAAATTAAAAAGTACCCAAATGAATCAAATGAGCCCGAGAGAAGGGACAAAGAAACATGTAAAATGATTAGGATATGCTTTGGGAGGGAGTGTACTTGCACTCGATCCCGGAAAATGCAAATATGCCTCTTAACGGGCCGTTTTTGTAAAACGTCAAACTTGAGGACAAAGTCAGAATATAAAAAAAATGAAGCGAGGTCTTAATGCATACCGGGAGGGTTGCAATAATAACGACTTCGGTACAACACCCGGTTGATGGGCAAGAATTTAACACATGCGTAGACCGAGAAACGGGTGGATGGAAAGTTAAAAGACTCGGGTTTTGAGTCATAACTAAAAGACGACAAGATAATGTAAATATAAATTTTGAATAAATTATGTTCAACTATTTTAAAGTTGAACGGGTTGAATATAATATCATGCCGAACGACATGAGTAAACGCAAGCGGGATAAAGGTAGCGTTAAATGCGAAAGAGTAATGAGACCGGTAATGGGACATAACCAAACAAAAATATATGCAAATCAAATAACAGTAAGCATAAGAAGAAATGACGCATAAATGACGTGAGAAGTCATAAGTAGGAAAATTGTCCGAAAGCAAACAATTGTAGCCACGAAACTACAATCAAGGTTAACGGAACCTAAGCTTGAAACCAAATGATTCTTCGAACAAAAACAGGGTGCCTTGACACCAAACATGTATTTTAAGAATGACATGAGTAAGGAGTGATCTACGGGATCAACATAACCTTTAGGGTTATAAACAAATGAAAGGTCTACGAGACTAAAACGACCCACAGGTCATGATTAGAAAGAAATTATAAGGACTTCGCCCTAAAGATGTGAAAGTTTAATCAAAATAGCCCATAAGGCTAAGTGATAAAACCTACGGGTTAATTAGATAAAGCAAGGGAATCAGTTGAGAATCCCCGCATAAAACTAAGACTGTAAAAGAATAAATTATGGACTGTCAATATCCATAATTTTGACAAAAGTAAAGAGAAGATCCTAAAACTAAAACTTTGGTTTTAGTAAGAAATAACGTTTTTACAAATATAAATTCTGATAGGAATTTAAATAGTAAGCATGAAGGATACAAGTCTTGACACTAATAAGCGCAAGACGATATATTCGAAAAAGTGATGTTTTCGAAAATAAAAGGTTGATATGAATTAAACATGATGTGACACGATCACGGTCAAGAAATGCAATGTGAGGTAGAATCACATTATAACCAAGCGAGCGGTAGAAATAACTGGACTAATAAGTCTAGTTAGTGAGACCGGTTAAGGTCAGCAATTCAAATCAAGAAATTTGGTTTGCTTGTAAGCGGTAGATTCGGTATAACTGAACCGAATAAATAAATTTGAAAACAAAAGAATTTGTTGCTAAAAGTGAAAGATTTCACTAAAGACCTTTAAACGGGTCAAAGTAACGGATTCATAAAGAATTTGATAGTATATGAAAGTGATGGATATCGCTAAGTTAACTAAACCAGTGGAAATAACGAGATTACGATATTTCAAGTTGCACTATGTCGTATGAGATACGTAGACAATTAGTAACCAAAAAGATGTTACCATACTTATCTGGTAATATTAACAATTGGTTAAAAGTATAAGTAATGTTAAAAGATTTCTCGGATCAAATACATTGAGTTTAAACTCAATGAATTATGTAAGAAAAGGTTTCGAGGACGAAACCTCTCTAAGGGGGGTAGACTTGTAACACCCCGAAAACGGGTTTGGTAATCAAAATCCGTTAATACTAAAAGACGGGTAAAGTACCGTTAGTAGTAAAAATAACCCGGTAAATATTTGGAATTAAATAAGAAATCCTAATATTAAATACAAGCGAAGCAAAGTTTTAAGGAATTGAGTTTATAAGAGCCCGAGTTAACGGGACTTAAAATAAAACGGATTATAACTCCTGGGACCCACCAAGTAACTAGGAATATTAACCTAGTTAGTTAATGTCTTGACATAATAGAACAAATGTGGTTAAGATACCCTTTAAATAACTTGGGTAAAGTGGAGGGACTAGACATGGGCAAATGAATTAAAGTTTCAATTAAATCAAATATTAAACACAAAACACACACATATACGTGGTGTGTTCTGCGATTTCAACCAGACCAAGAAGGAGGTCTCAAGCTTCAACCCTAAAACAAAGAAATTCATCAAATTGAAGGGGCAAATCAAGCCCGAATCGAAATCCAAGCATAGATTAGTGATCACCTCAGTAAAGGGATCATGAGGTATGCGAAATTTTACTATGTGGTTCTATCTTAAATTTTAGATGAACTTGTGAGATTCGAATCTGAGCTTGCATGTTCGTTGTTTGGATGAAATTAGGGATGAAACTATGTTGTCACACCCCGTTATTTCCACGTATTACTGGTGGACCCGGTGGGGAGTATCGTGACGTAGTTGAGATCATCATAGTCAAACAACACAATATATAAATGCACAACGGAAATAAAAGATAAATATATTACAATCCGAATATAAAGTAATATCAAAGTATTACAACGGAAAGTAAAGGATCCACAGGCGGATCAAATAAAAGGAAAAACTGTTCAACAGACTTTGGACGCCTAGAACTTGCAAGATT
This sequence comes from Helianthus tuberosus, assembly GCA_030545235.1. Classification (NCBI taxonomy): domain Eukaryota; kingdom Viridiplantae; phylum Streptophyta; class Magnoliopsida; order Asterales; family Asteraceae; genus Helianthus; species Helianthus tuberosus. The sequence goes on along the minus strand of JARYGA010060503.1, from coordinate 110,448 downwards.
CCTTATTAACGCCCTGAGCTTCCAGCCAATTACGTTCAGTACCTGTCACTTAACATTTTTGGAAAATACGTCAGTTTACACTGGAAAATACAATTAACCGACTCATTTGAAAAGGTTTAAAATTGATTTGAATGCACAAGGCACAACATATCTTTTATAACTTGGGACAATTATATAAATAATCTTGTATACAGATTTACATGTTCGTTATACGTTCGGGGCCCGATGTAGAAACCGAGTCAAGATTAACAGACACGCCACAAGTATAGGCCCACATGAGAATGAGATACCGTTTCCCTTATGCACTGTCAGGTGTATGCCTACACCCCGTGCTTAAGACGTGGCCATTTTATAATATAATGATGTCAAGGATATCCGGGACATGGTCATTAACCCCTAAAGGATTTTATTTCAAACAATACAGATTAAAGCGGGTTACCTCAATAATTTAATCACAATACGACTAAACATTCAATACCCGACCAAACGGTATTATTATAATACCGTATCCCAAGCCCGTATAGGGAAAATAAGTTAAGAGTATTTACCTGAGCTAGCAATGCAATTTATACTCAGCCGTATATTCTAATCAGCAAGCACAAGTACTTCTACTGGGGCTCTTAATCTGGAACGAAGGTTTTATTAACCTATTAGATTCCTAACGGGTCTCATTTAAGTCGTAACTTAGACCGGTTAGTTTTAAGGAAAGGTTTACGGTTCAAAACGCATGATTAAGCGAAGACCGGAATAGAATGTGATTTAGACCCGAGAAGTTTGGAGATTTGTATAATATGGGTAAACTAAACACATTCAGGATTTTGAGATAAAAACGATAACGTTTGATCCGTTTCGGCTAATTTATGCAAACTAGTTACATAAACCGAACCGAACACGAATAACGCATAACGGGTAACCGAATGAGTCATGAACAGGTTTCCTAAGTTAATATGCTTTAAATATGTTGTGATATTAGTAAGATATCTTCCATTATGCCCAAAACGAGTTTAATCTCAATATAAACCCCGTAGGGGTATTTCGGTCATTTAAAAGATTATAAACGAGATCAATTTTAAATTCTGGGACTTGGGTCTGAAATAATCAGTGAAAAAATTTAATTTAATAAGTTATATCAGTTGGTGATAAGTCTTATATGCCAAAATGGTTTTAAACCCATACTAGGTGTTTAATACGCGTAAAAAGCTGTTTTAAGCGATTTCTGGGTTATACAGGAAATCTGAGTTTTCTGATCAGGTTATAAAGTTCAAAATACTTCATTTATTGTATAAAATCAGTAGCAATTGGATTGGCATCAAAATACTATGTAGAACTCATTTTATAAACAAAAAGAGTATAATCGGTATTTACCGAATCAATGCCATAACCTTAGGTTATGAGCAGGTTAAAAATAATTAAAAATCTTCAAAAATCTCAAAATATTATATTACATCAGTAGGTAAAAGGTTTGTTGTCAAAAATTGGGTTTAGATAGGCTTTATGCTAATTATGCCTTTTAATTAACAAAAAGCTTTCAAATTACGCTATTGGGCATATCTCCTAATCTAGACCTCCAACTGATGTGAAATTTTAGGGACATGTTTATAAATCAGTAATAAAGATTATTGTCCTCTCACATTTCCAAAATTCTCGTTTTATGGTCAAAAGGGCATTATGGTCAACATTAAGCAATTAACGGAAACGTGTAAACGAATCGGACAATCAATGATCCAACCACAGAGGGTTATACTATCATGTAACCTGGTCCTAAGGAAGCTCTAAGGCATTTCTAAACCCATCTAAATCGGGTCAGAACTGAAGTCAAAGCAAAAGTCAAAGTTTTGCGACTTTCGGTTCCGAACCGGGTCTAAACAGAAAATTGTCGGATTAAACAAGCCTAGACCAGTTCTTATACTTATTACCAAGTTATATGAGTGATAAAATAGGTTACACGCCTTCTACATTGCTAATTATGTGCTAATTCAAAAATTAGGATCCTGTTGACTTTTTATAATAAACTTTGACCTGACAATTGGTCTAGTTAGAGTGGGAATCAGAGGGTGCCCTTTTAAGGGTTTATTGCCCACATAAATACCAACTTATAACTACCTTAAGTTTGACTAATCACTGGACCATTAGTGATTAATCGATAAGTCAAACCTTAATTACGACGGTTTGACTTTGAGCTAATTAACTAAGCAAAACTCAATTAAGGAAGGTCAAGGACACTTACCAAGATCTAATGCACGACCAGAGATGCTTAGGGAAAGGCCTTGAACTCCAGAAATGATCAGAAGATGAGTTGTGAGTGAGTGATCAAAGTTACAACAAAGTGGGGCTTTATATAGTGTTCTAGATTGCTTATGATCATGACAAACAAGGCTATACATGATCCCTGATCATTAACAAGTGTCCCTAAGCCTAAGAATTAGTTTAGGCAACCCCTGGTGGTGTTAAAGGGCAATATAAGTCGTTTACATGGGTTGAACAGCCAACTGATCGAGTTTCTGCATCTGGGCATGGCTTACGGACCGTAAGGGTCCAGCCATACGGTCCGTAAGGACTAGCCAGCTTACCAGAACTTTTTAAAAGTTGACACATTAAGCCCCTGAACTTCCAAATCTTGATTTTAAGATGCTTTCTTGCACTTGTAACCCCCAAACTTGACTTTTAAGGACTCCAAGTCATAAACTAACTTTGTTAGGTCCCCGGTTATTCATACGATCACCGAAAAAGTCTTAAATTTCGACGTTGATGCTTTTAACCCCTCGTATACGAATTCTATCATAACTTTCTCATACGATAACGAAACTTGATGAAATTTTTATCACGCATTCTAGTGAGCATAATTAATCGTTACAAAGCTTCGGGTTTGCTAAAAGTTCACTCAGAGGTACACTTTAAACATGTTGACACATTTAACCCATGTAGTTTGTAATCTCTCACTTT
>JARYGA010060503.1:0-107305 GCA_030545235.1 Helianthus tuberosus | reverse complement strand
GCGCAAACACAGCGGTCGAATCTAATCTGTCGAGTGATAAGAATACTTACATCGTATATGAAAATGGGTGTGCACATAGCAGTCCGGCCTGACACCGCATCCTATGAACATTTTCGTCACGACAAGGGATCTGAACAACAGTAACAGTCACCACGAGTGGCGATGCGGCCTAGCACCGCATCCCACAATCTTGACCAGAGTACGAACGCGGAAACAACAGTAGTTACCGCAAGCAGCGATGCAGTGCGGCACCGCATCCTGGCCACAAGGCAAGTGGAACTGACACCACAGTGCAAGTGGCGCCAATAACAGTTGCCTGTCAGCCACACGTAAGCAACAGACTGACACCGCTATCGGACGTGGCATCACCTCCACAACCGACAAGCCTGACACACCTGCATAAGGGCGGCGCGTGTCAGTCTAGCTGCTCAATTACCCTCCTTCACTCCTCGGCTATAAATACTCATCCCAAACCAGGTTTGAGATATCTCTTCTCAACTCTCTCACTACTACTACTATCACACACTTTGCTTCACAAGCAAATTACTGATTCTTACGCCGGAGAGTGGTAACAAGGAGCACCCCCCACCCCATCCTCCTTGTTACAATTCAAGGTTTGTTTCCTTGTGTAGGAGATCAACCAGCGGACGATCCAGCCACCGATCCTCGGAAATAAGGGATTAATGTAACATCCCGAAAATGCAAATTTCTTAAATTTCAATTAGTTTGCAAATAAATTAGTAAGACAAAATAACTAGGATTAACACTAGTCTAGTTAGTTAAAGACATAAGGGTAGTTAAAGGTTAAATTAAAATAAAAGCAAAAGGAAAGGGACTAAATCTGCTTAAATTGAAACTAATATTTGATAAAACACAAAAAAAATAAAAACTCAAACACACTTTGGTGTGTTAAAATCGAACCAGACATCAAGGGGGCGACCAGAGCTTCCAAAAACCCTAACATGCACAAAACAATCAAATTGAAGGTCCAAATCTGATCAAAAACAAAAATCGAGCATAGATTATTGATCCTCATCACAAGAGGATTACAAGGTATGTAAAATTTGATGAAAACTCTCAACTTGAAATTCTCATGAAATTGGGAAAATCTGAAATTTATGGTTGCATGTTTGTTTTATGATGAATTAGGAACAATATAGTGTCTAGGGACAAACCCTAGACAAATACAAGTTGAAATCCTGTGAAATTTTAGTAAAATCCATGAACACCATTGTAGGTGATTAGTGGGTTATGTAGAACTTGATAAACACTAGGAAATTGGGTGTTGTTCTAGTGTAATTTGACAATTTTGAAGTGACTTCAGAATTATAGAAGCTAACAATTTTGTAAAATGGTTGATTGATGTGAAATTAGGGCTAAGTGATAAGCTAGAGACTTGATATTTAATCATGTAAAAATCTGCCCTTAAAGTGTTTGTGAAAATGCCTCAAAGAAGGCTTAAAACTGAAATTCAAAGTTGAAGCGCATAATTATGATGTTTCGGTGTATTATGCGAATTATGATTTAAAGAGAGTTCTAAACATGTCATAAATGAACTCTATAGGAAAGGACGCAGGAGCGTCAAGCGGACAAGCGGGTGGCGAATCACGTTTGAAGGGCCTACTTTGAAGGTATGTAACTTGACCCGTTACATTCAATGAATTGTTGTTAAATTTTGCGAAGTCTCATTTTAGGATAAATATGGTGTCGATTGTAGCGACCATGATCGTTACTTGAATTAATAGTCTAGGAGTGACAAAGAATAGTTTGGTAGTCATCATATTGGAGGATTCCAGGAGACGAGCCAAACGGGTCAATTAGTTGTGTAAATTATTGTTCTAGTGTTTTAGAGAGTTAAAATGGCGATGACAATCACAAGAGCATTAAGCCATGAGATTGGTAAAGAAATGTGAGTGATGATAAGCCCCGGATGTTGGGTATAAAGTGTCGTAAGTTTACTAGCTAAATGGTAGTAAATTGTGTGAAGTTGAAATGGGTCGAATAAATGCATAAAGACATTTAATCTTTCTGTCCGTAAGTTAAACTTTTGGTATGACTATCGTAATAGGCACGTTGGTAATTAATTTACAGATGTATAGGAAAAAGAATCGCTAAAAACGAACTTACGAATCATAAGTTATGGCAATTTTAAGTTTGGATTTGAATAAACATTGAGCCGGGTATGTACAGCATCAGCTCAAGAAACATTCTGTGAAAAACAGGGCTAGGCGTGACGCCTAGGCCCTTGGCATCACGCGGCGCCCCCTTGAACCGGAAAAAAAATATTTGTTTTCTTCTTTGACTCTTGGATCTTGTTTGTATCCATTCTAACTTTATCAAAACTGACATTTGTTGTGGTTTTGATCTTAGGTAATGTTGGAAACTAATCGGAAGATGATCGAGCTAGCTTTTGAAGAACCGAACACCATTTACAAGCTTCCGCAATATTTTAACCCTTAATAGACTATGTTTATGGGATGTAAACAAATTGTTAAACAACTTTTGAATGTTTAAACTTAGTCATTAGTTGACTAAGGTTTTGCTACTTATGAACTTTACTTATGGAATCTATGTTAATTAGGCATCTTTTATCTAAAATGGTATGAATTATTATTAAATTCAAGTAAAATTAGACGGGTGTTACAAGTTGGTAATCAGAGCTTAGGGTTGTCAACAAAGTGTTCGGTTCAAGCTTGATCGATCGTCCGGTAAGAATTAACTTATTATGTTAACAAATTATGTCTTATGTAAGAATGAGAAATGAATTGATGTGCATGGTACGAGCGTGTTAACACACTCAAACCCGGAAAGTGCATTAAATGTGAACGGTTAAAGCAAGTTAAGAACTTGGCTAAACCGAAACAAATGAAGCAATGTTATGAATGAAATGTTTAATTTTTAATGTAAACATTTCAGTTTCAAGATGTCTGAAGGAAACGATGATGATCCGGTGCAAACAAGCACCGAACAAATGAAAGAGATAATTGCCGAAGAAGTAGGGAAGGCAATTGAAGGTAGTTTATCCGGGTTTATAGACAAAATTCAAAGCACGGTGTTGTCGCTTGTAGAAGAGCGAGTTAAAAGGTTGGAGGATAGTGTCAACCTTATGAAAGATAAAACGGGAGAACGTAAAGGGTGCTCATATAAAGAATTTATGGCATGCAAACCGCCAATCTATAACGGGGAAGTTGACCCGATAATCTGCCAAAGATGGATAAGTGACGTCGAAGGAGTGTTTGAACGAACCCACTGTGACGTAGGTGACTTTGTTGCTTACGGAACGGGTCAATTGAAGGGTCAAGCCAAGGATTGGTGGGATAATAAAAAGAAGGAAATAGGAGCCGAAGCAGCGAGGGTTATGACTTGGGATGAGTTTAAGGTGCCGTTCCTTAAACACCATAGTCCCAAAGCGGTTATCAACAGGATTAAGGAAGAATTCATCCAGTTAAGATAAAAGGGTGAAACAATTGATAAGATCACGGGCATCTTGATGGATAAGCTGAGATTTTGTGATGAGTTAGTCACCACTGAAGAGCAAAAGATATACTACTATTACAACATGCTGAGTGCTGAATACCGGGAGTTTATGACTCCCTCAAAATATGAAACTCTCACAGAAATCATCAACACCGCCCGGGAGCGGGAAATCGAGTTAAAGAAACAAGTTGAAAGGGGTGAGCGAAGGGCACAGGATGTGAATCCAAGCCCTACAAAGAAAGCTAGAACTGCTGAATTAGGGAAGAAGGTGGAGGCTAAAGGCGGGTCGCAAAGTTGCAAAGTATGTGGAAAGGGGCACAAAGGCGAGTGCCACTTCAAAGACAAGCCATGTCCGGTATGTGGGAAGACGGGGCACACTGCATCGCTATGTCCCGGAAAAGTTTCTGTTTGTTACAAATGTTATCAACCCGGCCACAAAAAGTTTGAATGCCCCGAGTTGGTTGTAAAGAGAGACACAAAAGAGTCTCCAACGGAAGCTCAAAAGGCGAAGGCTAGGTCCTTCCAACTTACCGCTGCTGAAGCAAAAACAAAGCCCAATGTGGTCTCAGGTATATTCACAATTAACTCAATTCCAGCACGTGTATTGTTTGATACAGGTGCGAATAAATCCTTCATTTCGCATGGATTTATTCGACATCCTTCATTTGTATTCATGAAATTATCTGTGCCCCTAGAAGTTGAAATAGGGGACAACAAAAGTTTTATAGTTTGTGATGTTTGTCGAGGCTGCAAATTAAGCATTGATGATGAAGAATACCTGATAGATTTAATCCCGATGTCAATGGGGGAATTTCAAGTAGTCGTTGGGATGGATTGGCTATCTCAACACCACGCGAAGGTCGTGTGTTTTCGTAAGGAGATAAAGCTAATATCTCCGAGCGGGAAACACGTCACTATCTATGGTGAAAAGGGAGATAACCCCATAGTATGCTCAATGTTGAAAGCTCACAAGCTTATGAAGCGAGGATGCAAGGCATTCATGATATACGCAAATGAGCCCGAGAAGGAATCACTGAAGATTGAAGATGTACCGGTAGTACGAGACTATGAAGATGTATTTCCGGAGGATTTACCGGGGATACCGCCTGAACGGGAAGTAGAGTTCGGGATCGAATTGATTCCGGGCGTAAAACCCCTAGCAAAAGCACCGTACCGACTCGCACCGTCGGAATTACAAGAGTTGATGTCCCAAATTCAAGACCTGCTTGACAAGGGATTCATAAGGCCGAGTGTGTCTCCTTGGGGCGCACCGGTACTGTTCGTGAAAAAGAAAGACGGAAGCATGTGCATGTGTATCGATTACCAGGAGTTAAACAAACTCACGGTAAAGAATCGATACCCGCTTCCGAGGATAGATGATTTATTTGACCAATTACAAGGTGCGAACTGGTTTTCAAAAATTGACCTTAGATCGGGGTATCACCAATTAAAGGTCAAGGAGGAAGATGTGCCGAAGACGGCTTTCCGCACGCGATATGGACATTACAAATTCCTCGTAATGCCATTTGGGCTGACAAATGCACCCGCGGCTTTCATGGACCCCATGAACCGGGTTTGCAAACCGTTGTTGGATAAATCAGTCATCGTGTTTATCGATGATATTTTGGTGTACTCAAAAAGTGAAGCTGAACATGTACACCACTTACAAGAGGTGTTAGAGACACTTAGACGAGAGAGGTTGTATGCGAAATTCTCTAAGTGTGCCTTTTGGTTACGAGAGGTGCAATTTCTTGGCCACATCATATGTGCCGATGGAGTATTATTAGACCCGTCAAAGATCGAGGCCGTGTCAAAATGGAATCCCCCGAAGAACCCTTCGGAAATTAGAAGCTTTTTGGGGCTTGCGGGATACTATAGGAGATTCATTCAAGATTTCTCCAAGATTGAGTCACCACTAACAAAACTAACCCGGAAGGAAGAAAAGTTCATTTGGGGTGTCGATCAAGAAAAAGAGTTTCAAACGCTAAAAGAGAAGTTAACTCAAGCTCCTGTACTAACATTGCCGGACGGGGTCGAAGACTTGGTGGTCTATTCGGACGCTTCACTATCGGGGCTTGGATGCGTTTTGATGCAACGGGGCAAAGTTATAGCTTATGCCTCGAGGCAATTGAAGGTACATGAGAATAAATATCCCACGCACGATCTCGAGTTGGCTGCGGTGGTATTTGCATTAAAAATATGGAGACACTACTTATATGGGGTAAAGTGCACCATATTCACCGATCACAAGAGTTTAAAATACTTCTTCGATCAGAAGGAGTTAAATATGCGACAAAGGTGATGGTTAGAAACGGTGAAAGATTTCGACTGTGAAATACACTATCACCCCGGAAAGGCAAATGTGGTGGCGGATGCTCTGAGCAGAAAAGCGGACTATGTCCCAATACGAGTAAGATCGATGCAGCTTGTGGTGACCTCGGGTATACTTGAACGTATCCGAGAGGCGCAATTAGAAGCAGTGAAAGAGGAGAATTGGAAGAAAGAAAGAATAATCGGCCAGTTGAAAGATTTGTCGGATGGGAATAACGGGTTGAAGACTCGATCCGGAAGGATATGGGTTCCAAATACTTGTGGGGTAAAGACGCTTCTACTGGATGAAGCTCATAAATCCCGATATTCAATCCATCCGGGGGCGACCAAGATGTATAATGATTTAAAACAAAACTATTGGTGGCCCGGGATGAAAAGAGATATTGTGAAATATGTGGAGAAGTGTTTGACCTGCTTGCAAGTCAAAGTGGAGCACCAGAAGCCATATGGTAAGTTGCAGCCATTGGATATCCCAGTTTGGAAATGGGAACAAATCACCATGGATTTGTTGACCAAATTGCCCAAAACCAAGCGCGGGTTTGATGGTTTATGGGTAGTCGTGGATAGATTGACGAAAAGTGCTCACTTCATTCCGATTCGTGAGACTTATACATCCAAAAAGATGTCAGAGGTGTACACCAATGAAATCATAGCACGCCATGGGGTACCGATATCCATTGTGTCAGACAGAGATACTCGGTTTACTTAGAATATTTGGCGTGAATTCCAAGAACAAATGGGAACTAAACTGTTTATTAGTACCGCTTACCATCCACAAACGGATGGGCAGAGTGAAAGAACAATACAAACGTTGGGGAATATGCTGCGGGCTTGCATTATTGACTTCGGAGGTAGTTGGGATGTCTATCTACCCTTGGCCGAATTTTCATATCACAATAGCTATCACGCGAGCATTAAGATGGCCTCGTATGAAATGTTATATGGTAGAAAGTGTCGAACCCCGGTATGTTGGGGAGAAGTGGGTCCACGAGGACTAGCACCTACTGATATAATCCGAACTACGAATGAGAAGATCGATATGGTCCGAGCACACTTGAAAGCGGCTCAAGATAGACAAAAGTCGTATGCTGACAAAAGGATGAGACCGATCGAGTTCCAGGTTGGCGACAAATTCATGCTCAAGGTATCTCCATGGAAGGGGGTTATCCGGTTTAGAAAGAGAGGAAAATTGAGCCCGAGATTTATCGGGCCGTTTGTGATTGTTGAACGAGTAGGAAAGGTAGCTTACCGCCTTGAACTACCGGAGGAACTAAGCGGGATTCATAGCACGTTTCACGTGTCACAATTACGGAAGTGTCTAGCGCACGAGACATCTTATATCCATTATGATGATATCGAAGTGGATAATAGCTTGAATTATGCGGTGAGACCGGTGGAGATTCTAGATCGAAAGGTCAAGCATTTACAAAACAAACAAATCGATCAAGTCAAGATCAAGTGGGAGCATAGAAAAGGCTCGGACACTACGTGGGAGTCCGAGGAGGAGATGCGACGTCTCTACCCTACTTTATTTGGTACGTACTTTGGTTTCGGGGACGAAACCCTTTTAAGGGGGATGGACTTGTAACATCCCGAAAATGCAAATTTCTTAAATTTCAATTAGTTTGCAAATAAATTAGTAAGATAAACTAACTAGGATTAACACTAGCCTAGTTAGTTAAAGACATAAGGGTAGTTAAAGGTTAAATTAAAATAAAAGCAAAAGGCAAGGGACCAAATGTGCTTAAATTGAAACTAATATTTGATAAAACACAAAAAAATAAAAACTCAAATTCACTTTGGTGTGTTAAAATCGAACCAGACATCAGGGGGGGCGACCAGAGCTTCCAAAAACCCTAACATGCACAAAACAATCAAATTGAAGGTCCAAATCTGATCAAAAACAAAAATCGAGCATAGATTATTGATCCTCATCATAAGAGGATTACAAGGTATGTAAAATTTGATGAAAACTCTCAACTTGAAATTCTCATGAAATTGGGAAAATCTGAAATTTATGGTTGCATGTTTGTTTTATGATGAATTAGGAACAATATAGTGTCTAGGTACAAACCCTAGACAAATACAAGTTGAAATCATGTGAAATTTTAGTAAAATCCATGAACACCATTGTAGGTGATTAGTGGGTTATGTAGAACTTGATAAACACTAGGAAATTGGGTGTTGTTCTAGTGTAATTTGACAATTTTGAAGTGACTTCAGAATTATAGAAGCTAACAATTTTGTAACATGGTTGATTGATGTGAAATTAGGGCTAAGTGATAAGCTAGAGACTTGATATTTAATCATGTAAAAATCTGCCCTTAAAGTGTTTGTGAAAATGCCTCAAAGAAGGCTTAAAACTGAAATTCAAAGTTGAAGCGCATAATTATGATGTTTCGGTGTATTATGCGAATTATTATTTAAAGAGAGTTCTAAACATGTCATAAATGAACTCTATAGGAAAGGACGCAGGAGCGTCAAGCGGACAAGCGGGTGGCGAATCACGTTTGAAGGGCCTACTTTGAAGGTATGTAACTTGACCCGTTACATTCAATGAATTGTTGTTAAATTTTGCGAAGTCTCATTTTAGGATAAATATGGTGTGGATTGTAGCGACCATGATTGTTACTTGAATTAATAGTCAAGGAGTGACAAAGAATCGTTTGGTAGTCATCATATTGGAGGATTCCATGAGACGAGCCAAACGGGTCAATTAGTTGTGTAAATTATTGTTCTAGTGTTTTAGAGAGTTAAAATGGCGATGACAATCACAAGAGCATTAAGCCATGAGTTTGGTAAAGAAATGTGAGTGATGATAAGCCCCGGATGTTGGGTATAAAGTGTCGTAAGTTTACTAGCTAAATGGTAGTAAATTGTGTGAAGTTGAAATGGGTCGAATAAATGCGTAAAGACATTTAGTCTTTCTGTCCGTAAGTTAAACTTTTGGTTTGACTATCGTAATAGGCACGTTGGTAATGAATTTACAGACGTATAGGAAAAAGAATCGCTAAAAACGAACTTACGAATCATAAATTATGGCAATTTTAAGTTTGGATTTGAATAAACATTGAGCTGGGTATGTACAACATCAGCTCAAGAAACATTCTGTGAAAAACAGGACTAGGCGTGATGCCTAGGCCCTTGGCGTCACGCGATGCCCCCTTGAACCGGAAAAAAATTATTTTTTTGTTCTTTTGACTCTTGGATCTTGTTTGTATCCATTCTAACTTTATCAAAACTGACATTTGTTGTGGTTTTGATCTTAGGTAATGTTGGAAACTAACCGGAAGATGATCGAGCTAGCTTTTGAAGAACCGAACACCATTTACAAGCTTCCGCAATATTTTAACCCTTAATAGACTATGTTTATGGGATGTAAACAAATTGTTAAACAACTTTTGAATGTTTAAACTTAGTCGTTAGTTGACTAAGGTTTTGCTACTTATGAACTTTACTTATGGAATCTATGTTAATTAGGCATCTTTTATCTAAAATGGTATGAATTATTATTAAATTCAAGTAAAATTAGACGGGTGTTACAATTAACCCTACTTGACGAGACCAATGAATTAACCTCCCTTGGTTAACCATTGTTTCATCAGGGTCTAATGTGATAACCCGCATTTCCGAGGTATAAACCGTTCACTTTTTACAGCCAATTTAATTACGTTTCATAATACGTTTTATTTTATCGAGCATTCTAATATATATATATATATATATATATATATATGTATGTATATATGTATGTATGTATATAATTATCTAAACTCAATATCAATACACTCCATTACCTATTTGTAAGAACCACCTTACCTCACACGCGAACTATTTCACCCAACCCGAAACCCCACACTTTCGTGTCGTTTCATTCCAAGCAAAACTCCCACTCTTGGACCATGCTTAAGTGCAACCCACCTCCTTATCGGCCCAAACCACCTAGCCCAAACCCCTTTATTTGCGGCCCATGTATCCCAAAACTGCCCCACACCCTTTAAAGCCTTTTTCTAATTTACGTATTCATGTTTTATCATAATCCCTACAACACCAAGAACCCTAAATTCTGCTATCCCAGCTTCTGCCTCTCTCTACTACCCTCTAGTCGACAAGTAAGGCTCAAGAAGTCCTATTCCTCATTCGGTTCAGGCATCTAGCGGTACGCATTCAGTTCCTCGACTCGTAAATCTTTATGGTTTGATTTTGGTTCTTGGAATGGCTTAAAACTTGGCTGCGTTTTCTGTATTGATGATGATTCTTGACATTCTTTGATGATTACTCGTAAATTAGGGTTGCTAGATATCATGTTTGTTGGTGTTCTAATCGTTTGTGTCTTCGTTTCAATTCTAGGGTTTGGGTCTTGTAGGATTTTGGTTAAACTTGTGGTTATTAATAAACAAATTGATATAGGATCTGATTTGAGATGCCAATCTACTATACGTGATGTGTTGGTGCCGTATTGTCTTGCTAGGTGTGGGATTAAAGTCTTAAACTCGTCTTATGTCATTAAGAGCTGAAACAGGAAGTTGTCCAACCGTTATAGCCGACTTCAGTAGACTCTAACCGGGTCATAACATAACGATAACTGGATTTTCTTGAGTCCAAAGTGTAGTATTTCGAAATATGCTTCAAATGGCGCTAGAATCACAATTTTTAGGTGTCGTTCGATATTTTAAACAAATTATTTCGTTTCCATGGTCAAAGCTGCATTTTTCTGCAGAATTTGTGCATTGTGTTTTATGTCATATCCCGGTGAATACTTGGAGTTAGGTCATGAAATTTATACAGTAGATGGTCTTTGGTGTCAGTACGAATCTCCAAGTGGAATCGGGTCAATCGGGTAATCAAGGATTTTTAGATGAATTTTTTCGTAAACTGCAGTCAGAAAGTGACGAATTTGGCCACTGCATAGTAAAAGATGTTTCTAAATTTTTCAGTAAAGGGTTAGGCGTCAAAAATTTAACAAAAGGACAAACCCACCAAGGGGTACATCCCATAAAAAGATCATAGTTTTGCAACATCGTAAGTAAGTATGGTAAACGAGCTTACAAAACAGTCTAACTTCAGTTAATTTGCTATGCAAGATTGATAAACTTATAAGAGTCGAAATTGTTATTTTAAGTGTCCACACTTGGTTAGTGATAATATAAATGATATATGATATGTCGTAGGTTATTTTGTGAACATATGCATGAAAATCACATGGTAAAATATCTTGAGACAACATGTTCGCGTGCTATGTGTGCTAGATGAGTGTAGAACTTATAAATTTTTCATAAACACACTAATAACCCTATGGGTATCATAATAGGCCGTGGTTGACCACATCAACTTATAATGCAGTTAAGTCTTACCGAGCAAAACTAAGGTGAGTTCACAACTCTTTACTAAAAGCATGCGTCCCTGGTTTGGGGCAACACACTTATTTCCCTGGTTTGGGAAACACATACAGTACCCCTAGTTTGGGGCTACACGCATGTTCCTTGTTGGAACCACTGAAACATACTATCCACTGGAAGTGGAGTAGTACACTTGGACTAAACGACAAATTCTATCCTGAAAGTCCCTACACATTATACCGATTAGCTTTCCGGGTTAGCAGACGGGGTATTAGTTGATAGCGCTATTAGGTTTCACAAACCACACACCGTGCTGGGAGCCGGAGTGAATTATTGACCTTTCCTATAGCATCAATGCGGATAAACATTGATGGAGGGCACAAAAAGTTACTACGCAAGTTTCGGTATCTACACAGTCTAGTCATGTGATGAGGGTTAGCTACTCGAGTCATACTTATAACATTTTTACATATGAACTTACGTTTACGCTCTACGCTTAACTAAAACTGTGAACCCACCAACTTTATGTTGACACACTACTGCATGCTTTGCAGGTAGTTAGGCACAGTATGAGAGCTTGCAGCATTTGGAGTGTCATGGCTGCAATAACCTTTTGTCTTTAAATTTTATTAAACATTGTGCTTTTTAACTCATGTATGGGTTTTTACGTTTAGCTTCCGCTGTTGGTTTAAACTATGTTTTGGACATTTAAATATTAAGCACTAATCGTGTTGATTGTGATGGTTTTTAATAACTTAAATATTTGTTCAACATGATTAGTGGGTTGATCCTGGTCAGTCGCACGCCACGCAGTAAAACTCCGCATGTGAATTTTGAGGGTGTGATATCTAATCGTCAGAAGTTAGTGGTCATGAAGCCCTAGGTCGAGAAGGACCGCCGTCATCATCACTCCTTTCACCATCAGATCTAACCCAAGACAATCACATCTCTTGAACCGTCGACTTTGTTGGAATCAAGCACAAGTAGGCCTGATTGGAAAAGAGAAAATGTTAGGCGTTGGGGAGAGGAAAAACGAAGAAGAGGCGGTAGTTGTTGGTGGTAGATGGGTGGTGGTTTATGGTGGCAGGTGGGCAGTGGTTGTAGGTGGGGGCGGTGGTTGGCGGTGATGGCGATGGTGTCAGTTGGTTTAGTGATGGTGTTGGCAGGTGGGAGCGGTGGTTGCAGGTATCTATATATATATAGAGAGAGAGAGAGTGATAGGTAGGGAGAGATGGGTGTGTGACGGGTGGTCCATGGGACAACCCTTAAGTGTGTTAAAAGACGAGTGAATCCCTCATTTGATCATGTAATTGTCTTGAATTAGATAACTACGGTTGCTTGTGTTTCAGGTACATTTAGAGCTTACAAGTATGGAAATAAAGCTTCGAATCACGACTGGATTGTAGATTGAAAGACGGAGAATAAATTAAAAAAATAAAATTTTGGAATTGAAGAATTAAGAAGATAACATGATAGAGGATGAAATTACGAGAACGTAGGCGAAAACGGTGAAGAAAACGGAGTTGAAACGAGAAAGTTATGAAGAAAACAAAAATTGATTGCTGAAGCCTACCGTAACTTACGGTGGTACCGTAATTTACGGTAGACTCTGACAAAAATTGATGCCGTAACTCAGTTTAAATCCACCGTAAACCATTTTAAGCCACCGTAACTTACGGTGGTACCGTAAGTTACGGTGGAAGCTGCGGAAAACTTGTAACTGCCATCATTTATTCAGTTTTATGGTGTCTTTTCATCTATTCTCATCATTGGTCGGTTATTGGAGATTCAAGGGGCGATTTTGGCTGTTCTTGTTTGGTTCTAGACAATTTCTATCATTCGGTTTGTGATTTTGATTCGTATGAACATTGAACTTATTGTTATGATGATTCACCAAGCTATGTGTGGCTAAAACTTTCGGTGATCATCTTAGGTGAAGGTTTCTCTTGAACTTTTGTGTGTTTATTTCTGAATTTCTAGAATGATAACTTGTGTTGCTTGTTTATCATGGTGTATGCATAATTGTTTGTAGCTTGTTAATTGATAGTGCAATTTCTAGTCTCAATCGTACGTTCTTGGTGCCGTTGGCAATCGAGATATCACGGGAAGGGTTAGGGTTGGTTATTGATTAATTGATCATCGGGAAACAACCTCGCGTTTATATAATCCGAGTACTTTGTTCCCTTTTATCACTTCAATTATTTATGCACGAGTTATGTCTATGTAACTCTTTCTAGTTGAAATTTCATACAATTTTTTAAAGAAACTGAATCCTAAGATGGTCATTGTTCTCCTAATCTGTTTTACAACCAACTTTTAATTTGCAATTAGCTATTAATTTAGTTTTCTAAAACAACAATCCAAATCATTGATCTTTATTTTCTGCAAATTAGGTTAATTGTAGTTTAATCACAAGGCTATAAAATCGATACACTTTCCACATACTCCCTGAGTTCGATACCCTATTACCACTGTCTATAGTTGTTATTGGGATTAAATTTGCGTGTACCATGACAAGCACGTCAAATTTTGGCGCCGTTGCCGGGGAGTAGTGCGCAACGTGTGTCAGTTTGTTAGTTTTGCTTTGTTATTTTCGGGTTTACACTGGTGTGTTTAGTGTGCAGGTTCTACAGGTGCATGCATACTAGAGGCTCTCACAAAGCTTCACCATTGTCATTTGATCCAGAGATCGAAAGAACGCTAAGGCAAAACCGAGTTTTACTATGCGAAAACAGAATTATTGGTTCACCTACTTCACCCATTACACCAAGAAACATCATGGAAGAAACACAAGTACCACCCACAACGGGTCAAACGACCTCATCTTTTATACCTACTTCCACACAACCATCACCAAACACCACTATTCCAAACATCACCACAATGCCTACTCCACTTCATGATACTACACCAACCAACACCACACAACCGATCGCTACTCAAGTCGAACCCAGTCTTACCTTTAGCCCATCTACTACGATTCCACCACTCACTCACTTCTTCCCAGCTTCAGGGCAATCATCCTCAACTTATACAGTACCACAAGGTTCAACTGTTGTCCATACTACCTCTACATTTAGACCATCAAACCAATCGGGTTTTCAATACTCGACTATTCCATTTGGGCAAACTTCGGGTATAGGGGGAGATGGTTATGAGGAAGGATACGAAGATTTTGAGGGTTATGATGAAGATGGGTATGCTTATGAATACGGGGGTGATGGTGATCAAGGAGAGCTTGGTTATGTGCAAAGTCAATCTCAAGGAATGGCAAGTGTAGGTGGAGTGCCACAACAACAACAACTTATACCGCAACATATTCGGCCAAGACCACAAGGGCCAACAATGCAACGCCCGATCCCATTGCAACAAGTTCGGCCACAAAATGTACAACCAAAATTTCAAAGGCCGATTCAACACCCACCGATGCCCCAACAATTTCAACAACCATTCGTACCACAAGGGCGTATACCAAGACCTATGGGTCCTATTCGTCCAAGGGGTCGATTGGGTGTTCCAAGAAGGCATCTTAGGGAACAAGCACGGGGAATAGAAGCACATTTCAGGCCGATAATTACTCAAAACCCTTCACCGGTGGTCATCCCGCACAACAACCAAGGGAGAACCTTTGAAGTGAGAACAAATTCTTTGCAAAGTTTGCCGAAATACAAAGGGCTAGCAACGGAGGAACCGTATTTCCACTTAGAGGCCTATGACTCCATTTGCAATACTCTTGGAAGTCAAGGTTTTTCGGCTGATGATATCAAGTTGGTCCTATTTCAGTTTTCTTTGGAGGACAAGGCAAAGAAGTGGTTCTACACTTTGCCTTCAGCATCTATATATACTTGGGCGGAGATGCAACAAATTTTCTTAGACGAATTCTATACCGCCCAAAAGACCAACGATGCTAGAAAGGGGTTGAGGAGCTTCCAACAACAACATGGTGAGATGTTCCATGAGGCATTTGAACGTTTTAATATGATGATTAAAAATTGCCCTCACCATGGAATTGAATTGTGGGAGTTGATGAATGCCTTCCACGAGGGGTTGAGTGCCGAGGATGCCCGTGATTTAATGTCCATTACCGGTGGGACTTTTGGCACAAATTATGAAAATGATGATTGGGAGTTCTTAGAGAATATGGCAATTACATCAAAGAGAAAGGCTCAAGCATCGAGAAGAGCACGACCGGCCATTGCCCGGCCTCAAGTGCACGCAATAGATGATGGTAATGTTCAAACTACTAACCAAATTTATGATGTGTGTGCTTTGTGTAATGAAATAGGTCATGCGGCTGAAAATTGCCAAGGAATGGTGGAAGGGCAATATGAAGAGGTTCATGCGGTTCAAGGTCAAGGTCAAGGAGGGGGTGGTAGAAAATACAACAACATGAACTCTAATACCTACCACCCCGGGTTGAGGAACCATCCAAATTTTCGTTATGGGAACCCCTCAAATCAAGCTAACCCGAATTTCCAAGGAAACCAAGGATTTCAAAGGCCATATCAAACGGGTCAAAGCTCTTCGGGTGGAAACGAAGTAATGGAGATGTTGAAGGTGATGCAAAGTGAAATGCAACGAAGAAATCAACTGGATGAGGTTCGTATGCAAAAAGATGAAATCCGTGACAAAGCTATCCAGTCGTTGACCACTCAAATGGGTCAACTTGCGAGTGACGTGGCGATATTGAAGAAAGCAAAAAGTCAATTACCAAGTGACACGGTGACAAATCCCAAGAACACAAAAAGCATTAACATCAATGTGGTAAGCACCGTTCCAAATACTAAATTTAATGAAACATTGCTAACTTCTTCGTATCAAGTGAATGCAGGTTTGGAAAAAGATGCCGAAGTCGAGAATGATAAAGAGTATGAAGCGCCAATCGTGCCAATCCGTGTGGGAAAATTAAAAATCCCTCACGCATTGTTGGACTACGGGGCAAGCATGAGTGTGCTACCAAGCGATCTATACGATATGTACGACTTTGGTCTGCTTGAAGGTATAGACACCATGGTGAGCTTGGCGGATGGAAGTTGGAGGCATCCACGGGGAATGGTTAGGAATGTTAAGATTCAGTTGGGAGAGTTTGAATACTCGGTGGATTTTCTAGTTCTGGACTATGCTTCTACCAACATGGCAGCACAACAAAGGGTAATCTTAGGTCGACCGTTTCTATACACAGCAAATGCTCAAATTAATTGTAGAGACGAGATTATTACCATGACCGAAAAGAACCGTAGGTTATACTTTGATGTTCAAACTAGAGTGATTAGTTATGATTCCATTGAGAGGAAGGGTGGTGAGTCTAGTGATTGTATGAAAAATGTGTTTCAAAGAATGAGAAAAAAGCACCCACCGGACCGTGAAGAAACATATATGGGTGCGAGCAAGAGTGTATTTGATTACCCACCGAGTCAAAACAAGATAGATGCATTTTGTTCAATGGCACAAGGAAGTGATAGAGATGGCAGGAACCGATTCTTTGAGCCACCATAAATGGGGGTGGCTCGGTCTGGCTGAAGACTCAAAACTTAGCGCTGCTCGGGAGGCAACCCGGGGTTTTATATTGATCTTGTTGTTTTTATCTTTCTATGTTTCAGGGCCATGGCGACATTCAAGTGTGGGGAAGATGTACGGATATTTGGGTGAAGGTGGTGATAGGAAGTCGGATTATCTACAACATCTGTTGTGGCAAACTTCACCAGGTCGATGTACTCTTTCCTTAGTCTTGTTGTGTTCTTTAGCTTTGAAATATTGGTAGTTAGTTTGTTTGATTTTGTTAAAAAAAATAAAAAATAAAAATTGTGGTTTGAGTTGAAAAGCTTTTAGTTGATGTTGAATGAATTTTAGTGATCAAAGCCTCCTAAAACCATACATTGGGGTCAATGTATCCCAAGTGTGGGGATGGGGGGAATTTTTGGAAATTTTGAAAAATTTTGAGTCAAGCAAAATGATGTGAAAATTTGAACACCCTAGATTAACCTCAAATTGATGCACCGGCAACCCTTGATACCTTTTCATTCTTGGTGATAGTTGAAGCCACATTTGTACATAAATAATGCTTATCTTTGATGAGAGTGGCTTCGGGTGGGGTGCATTAGAACTTGTGCTTGAATGCGATTTGAGTCCTTAGTTAGACATGAATGCGAAAAGGATAAGGGCATCTAGGTAGCCTCGTCTTTAGTGTGTGTGAGTGTGGGATTTGGGGGGTTGGACCTCATAAGTTATATATATAAGCATGGTTGCGAGAGGGGCGGGGGTTTGGACAATTAGTTGCCCAATTTTGTGCCTAAAAGCCTATTGTTTGTTACCCCTAGCTACTTACTTAAAAACTTACCCAAATTTGACCCGGTCTTATAGTGTTAGTAATAGTAATAGTAGTTTTAGTAGTATGATGTAGATATGTTTGAAGCTTTATTGTATGGTTGCTTGCTTTGATTGAAAAAAAAATCAGAAAAGAAAAAAAAAAGAAAAAGAATGAAAAATGAAAAAAAAAAAAAAAGGATGTTTAGTTGTCTTGTACATAGTAGTTTAGATTGGTAGTTGTTAGTTTGTTTTATTGTGTAATAAAAAGACCGGGTTAACTTTTCGCTACTTCATATATATTCCATTTCCTACCTATACACCTAGCCACGTTACAACCTTGAAAGTCCCTTTGATTTGCATTCATGTTTGACACATTTTAGGAGAAGGATCGATTTAGGTACAAGCCTATAGTTGTGCAACCGCTCGTTAGCCTTTGTGTGTCTAGCTCATATTGCTAGTGCTTGCTTGTAGCCGAGGGGAGAGACATAGTGAGGGGTGCATTAGTTGGGTGTTAAAAAGGGGTTAGTAAAAGGATTGCTTGTTTTTGCTTGGTTTACATTGATCACTTGTTGAGAAAACGGTTTGACGAGTTGCTTGGGACAAGCAACGGTTAAGTGTGGGGATGTGACGGGTGGTCCATGGGACAACCCTTAAGTGTGTTAAAAGACGAGTGAATCCCTCATTTGATCATGTAATTGTCTTGAATTAGATAACTACGGTTGCTTGTGTTTCAGGTACATTTAGAGCTTACAAGTATGGAAATAAAGCTTCGAATAGACACGACTGGATTGTAGATTGAAAGATGGAGAATAAATTAAAAAAATAAAATTTTGGAATTGAAGAATTAAGAAGATAACATGATAGAGGATGAAATTACGAGAACGTAGGCGAAAACGGTGAAGAAAACGGAGTTGAAACGAGAAAGTTATGAAGAAAACAAAAATTGATTGCTGAAGCCTACCGTAACTTACGGTGGTACCGTAATTTACGGTAGACTCTGACAAAAATTGATGTCGTAACTCAGTTTAAATCCACCGTAAACCATTTTAAGCCACCGTAACTTACGGTGGTACCGTAAGTTACGGTGGAAGCTGCGGAAAACTTGTAACTGCCATCATTTATTCAGTTTTATGGTGTCTTTTCATCTATTCTCATCATTGGACGGTTATTGGAGACTCAAGGGACGATTTTGGCTGTTCTTGCTTGGTTCTAGACAATTTCTATCATTCGGTTTGTGATTTTGATTCGTATGAACATTGAACTTATTGTTATGATGATTCACCAAGCTCTGTGTGGCTAAAACTTTCGGTGATCATCTTAGGTGAAGGTTTCTCTTGAACTTTTGTGTGTTTATTTCTGAATTTCTAGAATGATAACTTGTGTTGCTTGTTTATCATGGTGTATGCATAATTGTTTGTAGCTTGTTAATTGATAGTGCAATTTCTAGTCTTAATCGTACGTTCTTGGTGCCGTTAGCAATCGAGATATCACGGGAAGGGTTAGGGTTGGTTATTGATTAATTGATCATCGGGAAACAACCTCGCGTTTATATAATCCGAGTACTTTATTCCCTTTTATCACTTCAATTATTTATGCACGAGTTATGTCTATGTAACTCTTTCTAGTTGAAATTTCATACAATTTTTTAAAGAAACTGAATCCTAAGATGGTCATTGTTCTCCTAATCTGTTTTACAACCAACTTTTAATTTGCAATTAGCTATTGATTTAGTTTTCTAAAACAACAATCCAAATCATTGATCTTTATTTTCTGCAAATTAGGTTAATTGTAGTTTAATCGCAAGGCTATAAAATCGATACACTTTCCACATACTCCCTGAGTTCGATACCCTATTACCACTGTCTATAGTTGTTATTGGGATTAAATTTGCGTGTACCACGACAAGCACGCAGTGTGGAAGTGTTTTCTTTATATTTATTTATATTATATATAATAAAATAATATATAATATGTAATTTTTAAATTTAAGTTTTGTTTATTTGATACAATATTTTTAGGTAGGGGTAAAACACTAAAATCCCCTTGTGTAAATATAAAATTTAATAGGGTTAGGCTTAAAAGAAGTAATGTGCAAGAGTTTGAAACGTTAAGTATAGAACTCGCCAATTTTCGTGACAATTGATACCGTCTGAAAAATGGCATTAAGATAAAAGACAAAACATGTAATTTTTCCAATAATATATGACTATATTATCGGCTAACACGATGGAGATGGTTGGAACGGTCAAAGAAAGTGAAAGGCTTGGGAAGGGGAAGGGAAGGTTAAAAAATGGTAAATTTGTCTTTTTTGCTTTTAAAATTTTTAATTAATTCCTTAAACATATTTACAAATCAAATACCTATCAAAATTTTAAAGAATTGTAATTCAAATTTCAGTTTATTAAAAAAATATTTCTCAAGCTGCATGATTATTCAATATCATTCTTTTGTAGATATTTTATGAATAAAAAATCATGATTTTCACGGACTACTTATTTATGCATAAAACAATCATGATTTTCACGGAACTATTTAAGCGTGCAACATATATGCACCAATACTTTAAGCAAGTAAAGCATGTGGACATACTTGTCTAAGATACATGATAGTGACCAGAGAGTAACATGAACACATAGTTAAATTTTGAGTCATCTCACACCACAATATTAAAATGTTAAACGAAAATACAGTAAACAAATAGTTAATGCTCTCAAGAACCATTATCCTATATAATAAAAACGGAATGGAATGAACAATAATAAAAATAGAATTGAATTGAATGAATGGTATCGGGTACTGGCAATGTTTTAAAAACCGGTTTTTTATTCGTACCGGGTTAGGCTGTGAAATGGTTTAACCGGGTTGTACCGGGCGGTTCAACCGGGTCACTAGTTAACACTATAATTCCATAAAATACAAATTAATCTAAAAAAGCAATCCAATCTCAAGTTAGATTTATATATCTGATTATGGTTTTATCTAAAAACAATTGTTTTCTCGTAAAATGTTATGCATTTTTTAAGAGCATTTTTATTACTTATAAATAATATTACATTGGATGATATGAGTAACAGTTTCAATAGCGATGAAATATTGTAACTGAAGGCACTAGGTTAATTACCAACAATGGAACGTCGGTATTACCCTAACTATTAACGTCGGTATTACCTTAATTTCGTATTTTATATCATTAAAAAAATCAAATTTTAAGAAAATGTAAACTGGTTCAATGGTTTGAACCGGTAGAACCGGATTTACGGCGGTACATAAAACATACCGTATTTAAGTTTTACCGGCCTTTATCGTATCAGACACGTGTCTGATATCCGGCTTAACCGGTATAACCGGCCGGTTCATACCGGTATTTAAAACATTGGGTACTGGTACCGGTATTAAATTTATCAAACCGGGTGTATTTTTGGTACCGGTTCGGCACCGGTATTCATAGGTTTTTACCCTCAAATACCGGTGCCGTACCAGTACCGACCAGTACCGTACCAGGTATATTCGGTACCGGTACCCACTTTTGGGGATTTCGGTAACGGTATTTTCGGTACCGGTTGGTACCGAGCTCATCAAGTCCTGTAGTAATGCAAGTAATTGCACCGTTTAGATTACTTTTCATACATACAGTAAGTAAACTGTATTTCGTTTGAATGAGGTTTTATATACACAACTTATTTTGCTTTATTTTTTGTCTTTTTCTGTAATGAATAAATTGTGGCATATAAAATTAACTTGGATATTTAGATTATTGATGAGCAAATCGTATCAAATCATGTAATCAAACCGGTATCGTATCGGTACCAAATTTACTATACCAAATCATTTTCGGTACCAATTTGGTACCCACCTTTTGGCGTTTTCAGAATCGTTACTTTCGGTTCGACACCGCCATACCTGTATTTATTGATTTTTACCTTCAAATACCATACCGTATTGTACCGAGCAATTTCGGCGTAGGTACCTAATTTCGATGATTTTTTGGATCGGTACTTTCGTTGTCGTTATCGGTACCGAGCTCATCCATATTTTAACGTGTTAGCACCATAATAATTGAACTGAAAACAACCGAATTTCCAACGGACGTTTGGGTGATATTATTATATGTTAGGTTATTTAAAATCACTTTTTTTTAGTACGGAGTAACTATCCTTTTCACGACATTTTTATTTATGTTTTGATATTCAGTATCTGCTTGCCGTTACTGACACGCGTTTTGCAGTCATTGGGTCTCCAACGCAACGCGCGGGCGGAAAATCAACTAGTTATTATTAATATTATACATATCAAAAAAAAAGTCATGATGAATGGTAACAAAAAAATATTTAAGTAGTTAATGATCAATGGTAATTTACAATTTGATCGTTTGGTAAATTTAAATCCGCACCTATATTATTTTAATTTTTTACCATTTTAAGTTGTTTGCTTACGCATTGTGATGGTACGTTACCACGGATATTATTTATTATTATTATTTAATTTGAATTTTTAGTAATTTTAAAATAAATACTAAATCCGCAACTATGTTTATCTAACTTTATACCATTCCAAGTTATTTGCCCGCGCGTTGTGGCGGTACGTTACCGCGGACATTGAATCGATATTGATTCGGTTCTTTACAATACTGGTACGATATATGTGTTCGTTATAAAAATTAAAATGTGTTTTAGACCGACCGAAAATTATAAAAACGAACATCGTACCAGCACCAATGTTGTTTGAATGTTGGTTCAGATTGTCACGCTACTGGTCCCGATATTCATTTATCGTCGAAGATGTATAGTTGTATAAATGAAAACTTTTGAAACCGGAGACCATAAAAATGAATCTAGGTACCGGGACGGATGTTCCGTATGGTAGCGATACACTGTCAGCTTATCGTAAAAAGAAAATAATAAAATAAATATCGGTACCAAAACCATTGTTGTACGTCCGATTCACTACTTAGCCGCACGGTATCCGTTATCAAACCGGAAACCATAACAATGAATACATACCAGTATTGATGTTGTCCAATTCAGTTTGGTATGGTATGGTAGTAATACGGTGTCAGGTTATCCAAAGCAAAAACAACAAAAATAAACACCGGTAACGATGCAAATGTTGTTCAATCGGTTTCGGTTCAGTTTGGTATGATAGCAACATAGTGTTCGTTTTCAATAAATTCTATATCGCAATGTTGAAAACAAACAAGGAAGGACGCAAACGAATCAAACCAATATAAACCGAACAACATCAATATCTGTATTGATATTTGTTTTTATTGTGTTCGATCGATGTAAGATTTTCTCTTTGAAATACAATAACAAGTATCGGTACTATAAAGAACCGAACTAATACCAATCAATTTTCCGCCGCGAAGCACGAGGGAATATAACTAGTTATCTATTAATAATAGAAGGGAAATGAATAGTGTTTGTAAAGCGTGTTTTCTTTTAAATCACTATACGTGTCTTTCTTGATATTGACAACTTTGGGTTGTTGTTTATTACTCCAAACCAAAAGGGCAATTCAAGAGAATCTATACTTTCTATAAAAGGAGAAATCCCAGTGACATAAGAAAACTGATGTGTCAGCAGGAGATGCTGTCCAACAAGGCTTTTCTTAGGTCATTATCGCATCATAAAGCCTAATATATAAATCACTTTAAAATACATTCAATTTAATTTCAAACCACTACCTTGTGTATTCAAATGTTAAAGGTCTGGCCCACATTCCAAAGGGCAAACCACTACCCGTCTACAAGAAAGTAGCAGCAGATGTTTTGAAATTGCGGGTAATTTGAAATTCAAAATGCATGGGGATATGTAATTTTCAATTAATGCATGTCACTCACTCACTTGTGTCAATCATCTTCTTATCTAAACGTGTTCTCTTCTTTTGTATTTTCAAACCTCATTTCTAATGTATCTCTCCCTTAAATCTCTACTTCTCAATACTCGGCATTTGTTCATAAAGGATAAGAGAAAACAGAAGCTCTCTCTGACGCACTTTCAGAAAATTTTTTGGGGATATGTGGTTTGCCTTGATCATGGTATGTGTTTTTGTTTTTGATTTTTGCTAAAGTTTTGTTATCTGAGTTACGACTAAATGATGATTGTGAATGATCTGCTGCAGATGATGATGATGATTGTTCTACGGTTGTTTCCAGTATCATTGTTCCAACATCGTTTAAAGTATGTGTTTTTTGCTACTCCAATTTTGAAATTTTGAGTTTTTAATTTTGAAGTGATATACTCTAATTCTCGCTTTATATTTCAGTTTAATCACAGTTGTTTGAAATTCATACAATCTGCTGCGGGTTAATATAGGTTTGTATTAAAAGAAGCATAAAGTTAAATTAAACACAAAGAAAGATTTTTAAATGTACATTTAAAATAATTTTTGCTTATGACTAAATGATGATTATATATGACTTTGGGCAGATGATGATGATGTAGAAGCCGCAGCAGTTCATACTAAACGCAAGAAAGGATCTGCTACTGCTGTAAGATAAGATTTTATCTTACTAGAGTAATGGTTTTTCCTGCTTTTTTTGTATTAAAAGAAGCATAAAGTTTGGTTTAAAGCAGCTCTTTATGAACAAAGTTAAGGATTAAGTATATGAGGACAGGGCTACTCTTCAACAGCTGAAGAAGTGTTTTCATGTACTGCAACTTGTCCTGTTCACGAGAGATCAGGTTTTTAGAAACCTGATGTTGATGCATTGAGTACTTCCGTGGAGTTAATGGCGATTGTTGAAGATATACATTGATGGAGTTTAAAGCTAAAAGCACTAAATTTTAAGCTAAAAGCATAAATTTTAAGCTAAAAGGTTCGTAAATTTCTTGGTGCTGTTGTTAGATTTTAAAGTTTCGTTGTAATTTTAAACTGAATAAGTATTATTGTGTAATTTTTAATTTCATCTGATTATTGCAGATCGGTACTTTTGATGTAGAAGTGAAATTGTCTCTGAGTTTAATTAGATTATGTTGATCTTGTATTAATTTCTGTTAGTGTATAGTCTGTCAAAGTTAAAGTTTGCCAAAAGAGAACATCTGCTCTAAATTATCATCTGCTGATCTAACGGCTGTTTGACTTGCTACTGTTGCAAATATCTGTTGTTGCCTAATAGAGCTTTTCGAAGAATTTCCTCCTCTCAATTGCCAACATCTGTTGTTGCCAACATCTGTTTGACTTGCTACATTTGCGAACAGGAGAGGCTTTAACAGATGTTCGCAATATCTTTGTATTCCAAATGAATAAATTTTTTATCTGAGTTATGACTAAATGATGATTGCTGATGTGTCAATTTTTTATCTGATATTCTTATCTGAGTTAAAATACATTTAATTTCAAACTACTGCTCTATATTTAAATGTCAAAGGTCTGGCCCACATTCAAGAGTGCAAACTACTGCCCATAGCCAAGAAAGTATAACTTAGCAGATGTTTCCTTTGGCAAACATATACCATAGCAGTGGTTTTGAAATTGCCGGTAATTTCAAATTCAAAATGCCTTGGGATATGTACTTTGCAATTAGTGCATATCACTCAATCGGTTTTGTCTTATGGTAAAGGCGTCTTATAGGTAAATGAAGAGGTTAATTGTAATTATAATAACGTGTTTAATTTTATATTTTTTCCATGGAAATGCATTAAAAGCCTAACGAGTGTTGCATCATATTCTTTCGTCTGACGATGTATTTAGTCAGAACTACCTTCATTGGGTATATAAAATACATTGGACAGAGGTTTTGATCATTACCGTTTTCATCCATCTACTCAATCATCTTCAAAAGTTTTTTGTTTATCAATATCATTACAATTTCTTTTACTTTCAAAGACGCATTGGTTCACTGCAAAATGGAAAATTTTGGATTTCAAATGATTGTTGACGAGATTTTCACAAGGCTCTCTGCAGAAGATATTGGCCGTTTCAAATGTCTTTCCAAGAATTTTTATAGGGAATTGTCAAGTCATGGATTTCAGATGATGCATGCTCTCAGAAGTGGAGATTTAGTACAAAAGAAACTACTCTCCTTTAAAGACACGTCAATTGTCGTTGACGACGTGGATGTTGTTAGAAGCAAAACCTTAAGTTTTCCTAACAATGTCCACCCTAGCTTCTTACGTATTCTATCGTCATTTAATGGTTTGTTGTTAGTTTGCAATGAATGGATTTGCTGTGAATTGATTCTTTGGAATCCAACTACCAGGCGCTATAAGGTTTTGTCTGATGACTACTTCAATTACAATCATGATCGAAACTCTAATACTGGTGGAATTTATTTTGATCAGTTCAATGATCTGAAAGTGCTGAACATCAGATGTTACCGTAATGTAGCTGCTGCTCGTGTTTACTCACGACGTCGTGAGTCATGGAGAACAATAAATTTCAGTAGCGTAAACAATTATGGTTCAAGTGGTTATTCATGGTCTACAGGTGTTTATGCTGATAAAACCATATATTTTATGGTTTCAAATTATTGGTATCCATTAGGTGAGAGGAACATCGTTGCTTTTGATGTTCTGAGTGAGACTTTTAGAATGCTTCGTTTTCCAGAGAGTATTGTAGTCAATCCTTGCCAAGGGCATTTTTTGACCATCGCAAAGAGGCTGTATTTGATTGTTATTGGAAAGTCTGCTGAGCTAACTGCTGATTTTCTCAGATATGAAGAAGAAGGCTGGATGAAGGTGTTTGTTTTCAATAATCCTCGTGTAGTTGATTATGTTGATAGACGTCGAAGGACTAATATAATTGAAGACAACAAGTGGCTGATAACAAGCATATGGGGGGATATGATTAAATTTGGTATGAGCAACGAACTTCTGAAATCCCTCCAACATGTTGACAACTACAATGATCTGAAAGGAGCTTTACTTATCGAGACTACTGTTTCACCAATTGATTAGGAATTAGTATGTTGTATTTTATTGAATGTTGTTTGCTGTTTTGACAATTGTAGTTTTTATATAATTAGTTGTGTTAAAATTATTAACCATGTTTGTTATTTAAATTAAGTAAATGAATATTTATGTTCGAGAGTGTAAAAACTTGTAATATTGGCAAAGGTCTGTTTAAATGATCAAAGCTCTATTATTGGGAACAGATGTTTGAAAATAAAACAGTGGTTGATACATCTGTTGACTTGGGTCAACAGATGGATGAACTTTGTATGCTGTTTCACCCATTGATTTGGAATTAGTATGATGTATTCTTTTGATTGTTGTTTGCTGTTTTGAACTTTGTTTATTATACAGTTACCTCTGTTTGACACTTGTAGTTTTTATATAATTAGTTGTGTTAAAATTATTAACCATGTTTGTTATTTAAATTAATTAAATAAATATTTAGGTTTGAGAGTGTAAAAGCTTGTAATACTGGCAAAGTTATGTTTAAATGATCAAAGCTCTGTTATTGGGAACAGATGTTTGAACATAAAACAGTGGTTGATACATCTGTTGACTTTGGTCAACAGATGGATGAAAACAGATGTTTGGAACTACTGTTGAGAAAACTGTGGTTGAAACCGCTGTTTGGTTAAAATGGTGGTTTAAAACCACTGTTGGGTTAAAATAGTGTTTTATGGAGGTTGAAGGGGATTGAAACGATTGATGGGTTAAAATATTGTTTTTTTGGAGAAGGAACGTGCTTGAATCACTGTTTATATAATGACTGTTGTTAAACTCAGTGTTTTAATCCACTGATAGGCTATCCACTGATAGTTATAGTCAGCTACTATTTTTATTTTCAGCACTGTAATATTGGCAACGGTATGTTTAAATGATCAAAGCTCTGTTATTGGGAACAGATGTTTGAAAATAAAACAGTGGTTGATACATCTGTTCACTTTGGTCAACAGATGGATGAAAACAGATGTTTGGAACTACTGTTGAGAAAACTGTGGTTGAAACCCCTGTTTGGTTAAAATGGTGGTTTAAAACCAATGTTGGGTTAAAATAGTGTTTTGTGGAGGTTGAAGGGGATTGAAACGACTGATGGGTTAAAATATTGTTTTTTAGAAGGAACATGCTTGAACCACTGTTTATATAATGACTGTTGTTAAAGCTCAGTGTTTTAATCCATTGATAGGCTATCCACTGATAGTTATAGTCAGTTACTGTTTTCATTTTCAGCAGTGTAAACTACTGATATTGATTCATCAGTGGTTTCCTAACAACTGTCATCCATTATTCATCAGAGGTTGTCACGTGGACATTACATAGCCGTCAGATCTTTTGTAACCGCTGCCACATCAGCATTCATTTTTCCACCTATAAAACCCTGATCAAAACCCCAAACAGGGTTTTGACTGTCGAGTCGAATTCAAAATTCCTTTCAAAAGCAGTTTTCATCAAATTCACTCAAATCACTCATCTTCTTCCTTCGTTCTTAACTACCTTTGATTTATCATGGATCTTCCATTCAAAACCAGTCATAACTGCGTGTGTACACTTGTAAAAACAAGTCAAAACACAGGTTTTCATTCCGTGATTGATGCACTTTCATCTTCAAAGTACAAAACTTTGTTGACCTGCAATGAAACCAATTACCTGGATACCCAACGAGAGTTCTGGAAAAATGCAAAGCTTAAAACTAACGACAAAAAGACCTTAGCTATTACTTCATCAATGAGGGGAATTCCAGTGGTCATCACACCTCAAACCATTTCAGAGGTTTTTGAAATCAATGATCTTACAGGTAAAAGCTCTTTCCCAAAAACAGAGTACCAAATTGATTTCATTGAGAGAGGGTATGAAGAAGAAATGAAAAAGGATACTTTACAAAAGGGCAGTTTTCCACATGCTCCGAGGTTTTTATTCCATACCCTCCTCATGCGTGTGTTAAATAAAACAACAGCTTTTAATGAAATACCATTGAAAATCCAATACCCGGGCTATGCTGTCATGGCTGAAGAAAATTTTAACTACTCTCAGGATATTTTCAATGATATGGTTAAGAATGTTAATAAAAAATCATTTTTACTGTTTCCAAGGTTTTTAAGTTTTTATCTTCAAAAGAAATTTTCAAAGGATAATGCACATGTGCTTATCCAAGGAAATCCTATTAAAATAAACAGTCTAACTTCTGGAACATTCACAAGGTTGTCAAAACTTTCAAAAACACAAACAGAGGTGCCTGAGCAGAATTTAGCAGCAACAACTGCTCCTCAGGCCCCTGTCACACCCTGACTTTTGCGGAAGCGTTGTTATTTGGTGTGACTTCTTAATACCATAGCATTCAATCATAACAATGCTAAATGATGAAACTAAAAGACATTCATCCATTGATTACGTTTAGAAAATACCACAACAATTTGTCTTGAAAACATCGATACCAAATTACGTTACAAACCGTGACTTGTCTAACTGAGTTCAAAAAGACTTCACAAACGACTTTGAATAAAACCTGACTTTGGAAACATGTATCCCGTCCAGGAATAGGATACACCCCTAAACTCAACAACCATGGATAACATCTTTTATTTAAGCGCAGCTTGAAAACATATGCATACCCTTGCCATATCCACTAGTTCCCTGAAATACATGTAGTTTAAAAATATCAACAAAAAGTTGAGCGAGTTCATGTGTAAGTGTCTGAGTAAACCTTTAAAGTATGTCTTGTATGTATAAATGTCCCTGGAATGTAGCAATAAGGAAAAAGAGATCACCAATGGGTTGCAAAGCCAATGGTATGTGTGAAAATGGTGCAGGAAAACTCAAACCTAGCAAATTTATACCGGGCTTCCGGCTGGAAGACATAGTCACCTCTATGGGCATCCCCGGCCTCATGGGTGTGGGCTCGCTACACCCAAATAGATCTATCACTCATGTCCCTCGGTCCTACGACGAGGATTAATGACCTTAAGTGTTGTGCCCACCCTTCACATGATCTAGTAGTAAACCCTCCTTAGGCTAACCATACCATGTATAAAAGTATCTGTAATGATTGTAACATGTATTCCACCTCCGAAGTATAAAACTGAAAACGGTAAAAGAAAAGGGGGACATGAACTCACTGTAGTGCGTCTTGTACCGGCAACTCAAATCTCCGCAGCTAATCACGACTACCTACAGTGTGCGAACGTCTATTAGACGAATGGGCCATGCCTTGGCTTAGAGTTTAACGTTTTGAGTTGCGTTTCTTATGTTATCCCAAGTTATAATTATTTGTTAGAATAATAATTATTTTAACTTTAAATTATGTTTAGTTTTGAAATAATTGTTTAATCAATATTGTTGTATTAATTCTTCTATAGTATATATCTCCGTATTTCCTTCCCAAGTATGGGGATATTTATACATGTATATTTGTAGCTCCGAAATAATATATTTTTAAGTCCCACTTAGAAAATATATATAACTTATTTGTCAAAAATAATGTATTCCAAAATATATATATATATCTTTCCCAAAAATAATATATTTTCACTTCTTGTATCCAAAACAATATTTACCAAAATTATATTTGTAAAAGTAATTTCCGGAATATTTCATAAGTTACATTTTAGCGTTTGGTTCCACAATAACAAGTGTGTAACTTAATTATTTATTCCTTGTAATTTTTGGTATTATTTTGGAGTTGTAATTCCCATGGTATTTGTTAAGTTATATTATTTTACCCTAGAATAATATAACTATTACACAAAATAAACAAATATTCGCACAAGTGTCTTAGTATAAAATATATATTCTAAATATATATTTAACCATTTTCATGTACAAAACCAACCCCCGATACTTTGTATTTTTGTTACAAAAATTATGGCGAGGTTTATGTTTGAAAAACATAGTTTAAAATACGCTAGTAAACACTTGTCTAAAAAAATATTTTCTAAGTGTTTATATTTTTTGAAAATTTCGCCATAGTTTCCCCTAAAACGGGGGTGTCCATGCTATATGAGCATATCATTTTCTTTTCCAAAAATCATTCAAACAATCAACAATGATTCACTAATCATTTTATACTTACCAAGTGTAAAAACAATACACTTTACATAGTAACATGAACTTGATTTTTCATAAAAACACGTAGTAACTTGGTAAAGTGTTTAGTGGGTTTAGTTACCCTCCAAAGTGTGTTTACTTCTTTTAAAATCTCATTCTTGCAAAGGTTTGGTGTTTACAACTTGTAAACATAATTTACAAAAATGTTTATCCATAGCATTTTCTTGTTTCTCTAGGGTTTATTTATTTGTCTTTCCACTAAAAATAGTGTAAGTTTAATAAAAACCATGATCTTTCAAGAATCATCTTTTTAACTTGGTTTCTTTTAGAAAAATCATTCACAACTCTTGGATTTACAAGTTTACTAGTTCATTTGGTTTGTCACTTTACAAGAAAATCATTTCACTTTCAAGTTCATGTTTGATCAAGAAGGTGAGTATTTCATGTAAACCCATAATCACCTTCTAACTTGTTAAACCATGTTTTTAATCATACTTTAACAAGTTCCATATGATGATCAACATCATATTATCAAGAAATCAACAATCAAGTGCCATACATGCTTTAATCAACAGTAATCCAACAAGATTTCATCATTTTTTAGCTTCATGTTCATGATTCTTGTTTAAGTCTTTTAGTGTTCTTGTGATTTATAACAATGTTCATCTTTTTAACCAACAAAATGAGAAGTAAAAATAAGTAGCAAGAAGCTTACAACTAGCTCAAAGGCTAGGGAAGATCACTAGAAAAAGATGATGAAAAATGGTGGATGAAAGCTATGGATGAAGGTTCTTCAAGTTCTTCAAACACCAAGCTCCATGTATCACCTTCTTGCACTTAAATGAACTTGGAATTGGATGAATATGGTGGTGACAAGGTGGTGGTGGTGGTGGCGGCACTAGGGAGAGCCGAGAGGGAGAGAGAGAGTATGAAGGAGATGGTGTGAAGATTGTGAAGTTGGTAGATATGAAATGATCTTGTGATCTTGGCCTCCATACTTATAATATCTTACACAATATTATGTTCAAGATATCAAGCAACAATCTAAATGAAATATTGAAATGAAATCTAGTGGTGGGGTCCTCCTTTGGGCCGTAAGTTTTGATGGGGGGGGGGGGTTACTTGTAAATTTTAATGGTAAGTTGGTAAATGGTTAGGAGGTTAAGTGTAAAAATCTAGTGTTATATGTGTATGGCACATTATATAATGTGTTGGGGTATTTGGGGACCATAACTAGTTCAAAAATAATAAAACAATGTTTCTGGCAAAATTTTGGTGTTCTGGGTAATGTCCGGTTGTTCGGTTAGATACCGGTTCGTTAAAGTGCTAAGTTGTACCGTATAGTGTCTTTTATGTAACTTTTTGTGACACTATTAATTCCCAACACTTAGGAAAGCATTTAGGACCATTTAGTCAATTTTCTGCATAAAACCAGTATGTTAAAAAGCTGAATTTTGCTGAAAAATGCAGAATTCTGCACTTAAAGTGAGTTTTAGGCACTTTCCGGCACTCAAACTATCACCTAGTGACGCAGTTTTATGGTCCTCACTTCCCTACACACCATACTAGTATAGTACCTTGTCCCTGGCCCATACTGGGTCTCAAAACACTGTCTGTCTATGTACTGAACCATGTCAGCATATTCCCGTTCTATCCGTTAACTGTGCTAACTGTGCTTTGTGCATCATGTATGTCACTAAAGTTTGTCTGTGATAATAATGTGACATTATGTAATATGTGATGCACATGTAAGTGTGATGTAGTAATCAGAAAGCAATTAAGTAATTCAGCACAGTTATTAAGCACTTAATTGTAATTAATTAATTGAACGGATACCTGGTTTAATGAGGGTTGTCACATTCTCCCCCCGTTAAGAAAATTTCGTCCCGAAATTTAAGTTCTGCTTCTAGTTGCAGGGGTCTTGTGGAACAAATATGGGTATTTTTCCTTCATGCGATCCTCACGCTCCCAAATGAACTCTGGGCCGTGTCGCGCATTCCAACGAACCTTGACGAGTTTGACACTACTCCGTCGCGTCTTGTTAATCTTCCAATCAGTAACCTCAACAGGTTCTTCAATAAAGTGGAGTGTGTCGTCAATGTGGACTTCGTCGGCAGGAATGACTACTGTTTCTTGAATTGGACTCTTTTTCAGGTTTAATACATGAAATGTATCGTGAACGCCGTTTAGTTCAGCAGGTAGATCCAACTTGTAGGCTACAAGACCAATCCTTTCCAGGATTTTAAATGGTCCAATGTACCGCGGATTCAACTTCCCACGCTTCCCAAAGCGTGCCACACCCTTCCAGGGTGAAACTTTTAACAAAACCATATCTCCTACCACAAATTCCAGAGGTTTCCTTCTTCGATCCGCATAACTCTTTTGACGATCACGAGCCGCTTTAATGCGCTCTCGGATCTGGAAGATCTTGTCTGTTTTCTCTTGAACCAATCCTGGGCCAACAAGCTGTCTATCACCCGCGTCAAACCAGCATAATGGTGATCGACACTTGCGTCCATAGAGAGCTTCGCACGGTGCGGCCTAAATGGTTGCATGATAACTGTTGTTGTATGAAAATTCCACCAATGGTAGGTGAGTATCCCAACTTCCACCTAAATCCATTACGCAAGCTCGCAACATGTCTTCCAATGTTTGAATCGTTCGTTCGCTCTGTCCGTCTGTCTGCGGGTGAAATGCAGTACTCAGATTCAGCTAAGAGCCAAAAGCTTCTTGGAAGGATTACCAAATCCCTGACATGAATCTTCCATCTCTATCAGAGATAATTGAGAGGCGCACTCCATGTCGTGCAACAATCTCTCTCAGGTATAGCTCAGCTAGCTTGCTTGTGTTGTCTTTCTCTTTGATTGCCAAAAAGTGTGCAGATTTCGTTAAACGGTCTACAATCACCCAAATTGTATCATGGCCCTTGGGCGTCCTTGGTAATTTCGTTATAAAGTCCATTGAAATCTGTTCCCACTTCCACTGGGGTATTTTAGGTTTTCGCAGGAGACCTGAAGGTTTCTGGTACTCGGCCTTTACCTTGGCGCAAGTTAAACATTTTCCAACATAAACCGCAACATCGCCTTTAATTCTCGGCCACTAATAGAAATCCTTTAAATCTTGGTACATCTTATCCGACCCTGGATGGATCGAGTACCGTGACTTGTGAGCCTCATCAAAAATAACGTCTCTCAGACCACCAAAGAAAGGAACCCAAATTCTTCCCAAGAAACACAATGTTCCATCCTCCTTTGGTACCAATTGCTTCTCCATCCCCCGGAGATATTCATGTTCAAGATTCTCCCTTTTAAGAGCTTCCCTCTGCGCAGCACGAATGCGCAACGTGAGGTCTGTCTGAACAATCATTTCCAAAGCCCTAACCCTTATGGGCTTAATCCTTTCTTTCCGACTTAAGGCATCGGTGACTACATTTGCCTTCCTTGGGTGATACTTGATCTCGCAATCATAGTCGTTCAACAACTCTACCCATCGTCTCTGTCTCATGTTAAGCTCTTTCTGATCAAATATATGCTGCAGGCTCTTGTGATCAGTGAAGATTGTGCATCGCGTGCCGTACAAGTAATGTCGCCAGATCTTTAATGCAAACACCACTGCTCCTAACTCCAAGTCATGCGTGGTGTAGTTTTTATCATGAACCTTCAGCTGGCGCGAAGCATAGGCTATAACCTTTTGTCCCTGCATCAGCACGCAGCCTAAACCCTGACGCGAGGCATCGCAATATACCACGAAGTCGTCAGTACCTTTGGGTAGGGATAAGATGGGTGCGTCGCAAAGCTTGTTTTTCAACAGCTGAAATGTTTCTTCTTGCTTGTCTCCCTATTCGTACTTCTTGTCTTTCTGTGTGAGGTAGGTCAAAGGTTGAGCGATTTTCAAGAAATCAATGAATCTGCGTTAGTATCCTGCTAAACCTAGGAATTGTCGAATCTCGGTTGGCGTCTTTGGAGTCTCCCAATTCTTGATTGCTTCAATCTTTGTAGGATCCACATGGATTCCATTTCCATTTACTACATGACCAAGGAACTGAACTTCGCGTAACCAGAATTCGCACTTCGAGAACTTAGCGTACAACTTCTCTTTCTTAAGCAACTCTAGAATAGCTCTTAGATGATGCTCATGTTCTTCTTTCATCTTTGAGTAGATAAAAATGTCATCAATGAACACGATCACAAACTTATCGAGATACGGCTTACACACTCTGTTCATCAAATCCATGAATACAGCCGGCGCATTTGTCAAACCAAACGGCATAACCAGGAACTCGTAATGTCCATATCAAGTTCTGAAAGCAGTTTTTGGAATATTCTCCTCCTGAATCCTCAACTGATGATAACCTGATCATAGATCGATCTTTGAGTAAAAACTTGAACCTTGTAACTGATCGAACAGGTCATCAATCCTTGGCAAAGGATATCTATTCTTGATTGTCAACTTGTTCAGCTCCTGGTAGTCGATACACATGCGAAAACTACCATCCTTCTTCTTAACAAACAAAACTGGAGCTCCCCAAGGCAAGAAGCTTGGCCTGATAAATCCTTTATCCAATAGCTCCTGAAGTTGCATTGACAGTTCTTGCATCTCGGAGGGCGCAAGTCGATAAGGTGCTTTAGCCACAGGCGCAGCACCTGGAACTAAGACAATGTGGAACTCGACTTGTCGCCGCGGCAGTGTCACACCCTGATATTTCCATGTATTACCGGTGGGCCCGGTTGGGAGTATCGTGACGTAGTTGATATCATCATAGTCAAACAACACAATAATTATATGCACAGCGGAAGCAAAAGATAGATTTATTTCAACTGAATAAATTGTAATATTAAGTATCACATAATAGTTGAAACAGATCCACAGGCGGATCAGAATAAAAAGGAAATTGTTCCACAGACTTTAACATTTAGAGCTTGCGCGACTTGATTATTGATGCCTGGAGTATCCAGCCTATTACGTATAGTACCTGCACTTAGCCTTTTTGGAAAATACGTCAGTTTACACTGGTAAATACAACTTAACTGACTCATTTTGAAAAGAGTTTGAAAATTGATTTGAATGCACTTCTGCAAAAATATCTTTTATAACTTGGGACAATTATTTATATATAATCTTGTATACAATTTTACTTATTTGTCGTCCATCAGGGCCGGTTTGTAGGGCCGGTTTAGATTAACTGACACGCCACATGTATAATACCCACAAGGTCATTCCTTTAAGTGGGCTACCAGTTTTTTACATATGCAACTGTCAGGTGTACGCCTACACCTCGTGGTTAGGTCGTGGCCATTTCTTTGAATGATGCCAAGGATATCCGGGACATGGTCATTTAACCCCCAAAGGCCATACACCAAATAATACAGAATAAAACGAGTTATGTAAATACATTAATCACAATCTGATTTAAATGACTACATACCCGACCAAGCGGTATTATTATAATACCGTATCCCAAGCCCGTATAGGGAAAATAAGTTAAGAGTATTTACCTGAGCAAAGTATAAGTCAAATACAGCAAGTGCACGTAGCTTTTACTGGACTCCTAATCTGGAACGAAGGTTTATAATAACCTATGAGAATCCTAACGGGTCTTTAAGTAAGCCTAGACTTAGACCGGTTAGTTTTAAAAAAGGATGCGGTCCAAAAACGCATGATTAAGCGAAGGCCGGTTTAGAATGTGGTTTAGACCCAACAATCTTGGACGCTTGTTTAATATGGGTAACTTAAACACATTCTGGATTTTGAGATGAAAACGATATGGTTTGACCCGTTTTGGCTAAATTATGCAAACTAGTTACATAAGCCGATCCGAACGCGAAAAGTGCGTAACGGGTAACCATATGAGTCATATGCAAGTTTCCTAAGTTAATATGCCATAAATATGTTGTGACATCAGTAAGATATCTTCTATAATGCCCCAAATGAATTTAAACTCAAATTATGCCTCGTAAGGGCATTTTGGTCATTTAAAAGGTTATAAAAGAGTTTAAATGTAAATCTGAGTTTCGGGTCTGATGTAATCAGTAAAAATACTTAATTTACTAAGTTATAATAGTAGGGTAACACACATATGTGAAATTTATCATTTAAAACCAAACTATGCACCTTAGGGGCATTTTGGTAATTTCACTTAGGCTTAAAAGATCAAAACTGGAAATCTGAGTTTAAAACTTTTGCTTACTGTTAATATATAAGGATTTACTGAAAATATCATATAGGTATCAAACCTTATGTGTTTAAAATAGTTTTAGTACATACTATGCGCTAAAAACGCTTAAAAAGACGATTTGGGGCCATTTCCGGGTTTTCAAAGGAAATCTGATATTTTTATTATTCCAGAAGACTCAAAATATTTTATTTATCATATTAGATCAGTAGAAAAAGGTTTGAGGTCAAAAGGATTTGTAAAACTCATTTTATAGCCCAAAAGGCCAAAACCGGCAATTAACGAATCAAGCTTAGAACTCTATGTTATGCTCAGCCTAAAAATAAATAAAAATATTTAAAAATCCCAAAATATTATCTTATATCAGTGGGTAAAAAGTTTGGTATCAAAAATCGGTTTTGGATAGGCTATACGCTAATTACACCGTTTAATTACTAAAAAACTTCATATTTACGCTAATGAGCATAACTCTTAATCTAGACCTCAAACTGATGTCAAATTTTAGGTATAAGTTTATAAATCAGTAACTAAGGTTTCTACTCTTTTACATTTTCAAAAATCACATTTTAAGGTTAAAAGGGCATAATAGTCAACATTTAAGCAATTAACGGGAACATGCATGTGAATCGGATAACTAATGAACCAAGTTGTATAATCTCAGAGGGTTATACTTATAGGTAACTTGGTCCTAATAAAGCTCTAAGACAATCCTAAACTATGCTCTAATGGGTCAGAACTGAAAGTCAAAGTAAAAGTCCACTTATGCGACTTTTGGTTCCAATCCGAGCTTAAATTGAAATTTATCGGGTTGAACATGTTTAGACATGTTCTTACATTAATTACCAAGTTATATTAATGATAAAACAGGTTGCATGACTTCTACATTGCTAATTATGTGTTAATTTGAAAATAATTCTATTGAGTTTTTAAGATTAACTTTGACCCGACAATTGACCTAGTTAGAGTGGGAATCAGAGAGTATCCTTTTGAGGGTTTATTACCCACATAATTACCTACTTATAGGTACTTTCAATTCGAGATTTGACTGAACAATTATTGATTAATCTCGAAGTCAAATCTTAATTACGACGGTTTGACTTTAAGCTAATTAACTAAGCTAAACTGAATTAAGGAGGATTAAGGACACTTACAAAGGTCCTAAGTATGATTTGGAACTTAAAGTAACTTGCTTGCTGACCAGGGGAGCTCCAGAGACCATCTTGAAGTGAGTTGCAAATGAACAAAGAATGTTGCAACAAGAGGTCTCTTTATATAGTGAACTAAATGCCACAAGATGACCCCAACTAAGTCTATAAATGTTGCAAAATGATCCCAGGTGTCCCTATGATGTCAAAAACCAGTTGCCAAGTCCCTGATTTCGAAAACCACTCTCTTAAGGCGGTGCAACAGGCTGAACAGGCATCTGTCCATTTTCTGCTGCCAGCGACGGTCTTACGGACCGTAAGAAAGAAGCCTTGCGGTCCGTAAGCACCTCTTGCAGACCGTAATCTCTTGGTCTTGCGGTCCGTAACCGAATTTGATAAAAAATGCCCAGTTACAATCTTGCGGACCGTAAGCCCTTGGCTTTGCGGTCCGTAACCGCTTTTCAATTTCTGATGCCCAGCTTCGCCATCTTACGGACCGTAAGAGTTCACCTTTGCGGTCCGTAAGCCTTCATCAGAAGACAAAAACTTTGCAAGCTTTTAGGCTGGACCATACATTCCTTTAAAACCCGAATCTTCAGTCATTGTTAGCTGGAGGGGACCATAGAGACAGACTTTGCATGTCTTTGCATGTGTTGCTAAGCACATGAATTCAAAAGACTCAATATTTGAGGTTTTTGTCGTGAACCTTCATAGAATCACTATCATATGGGTTTTAATTAATTATTACCAAGGGTAACCGGATTTAAAATATAATTAAATTAGATGTTTATTATTTTAAGGTTTGGGATTTATAATTTATGTCGCTCAGAGGTATATCTTAACATGTCGACACTTTTAAATCCTACCATACATCCTTTAACTTGATCCGGGTTCCTGACACGTTTACCTTGCATGACATGTGTCTTTATTTTATTGGGTATGATTTTACGAGGTGTTACATCCTCACCCCCTTAAAAGAAATCTCGACCTCGAGATTTACTGGAACAAATGAGGGTACTTTTCTTTCATTGTGGACTCTACCTCCCATGTATATTCGGGACCTCTGCGGGCATCCCATTTAACCTTTACGGTAGATAGGTATGTACTTCCTTCAAAGCTTCTTAACCCGTCGATCCTCAATCGACAAAGGTTTTTCCACAAATTTCAAGCTCTCATTTATGTGCACATCTGTATGTGGTATGACTAGCGATTCATCTGCTAGACATTTCTTCAGATTGCAGATGTGGAATACATTGTGAATACCACTGAGCTCTTCAGGCAAGTTCAACTTATAATCCACTGACCCTACACATTCGATAATCTCAAATGGTCCTATATACCTTGGGCTTAACTTACCTTTCTTACTAAATCGCATCACTCCCTTCCAGGGTGATACTTTAAGCAGAACCTTATCACCCACCTCAAACTTAAGAGGTTTTCGCCTTTTATTAGCATAACTTTTCTGCCTATCCCTGGCAGCTTTCAGGCGGTCACGAATCTGGAAAATCTTGTCCGTTGTTTCAAAGACTATATCAGGTCCTGATAACTGAACTTCTCCTACTTCCGCCCAACAAATAGGCGTTCTGCATTTTCTACCATATAATGCCTCGAAAGGCGCTGCCTGAATACTAGTATGGTAGCTATTATTATAGGAGAACTCGATCAATGGCAGGTGGTTATCCCAACTACCACCTAAATCAATCACACATGCACGAAGCATGTCTTCCAAAGTTTGGATTGTACGCTCACTTTGCCCATCCGTCTATGGATGGTAAGCCGTACTAAAATTTAATCGCGTGCCCAAAGATTGTTGGAAACTTTTCCAAAAATGTGATATGTATCTGGTATCTCTGTCAGAGATAATTGACGCTGGTACGCCATGCAGAGATACAATCTTATCTACGTACAATTGGGCTAACATGTCGGAGCTATAAGTCTCCTTAATGGGTAGGAAATGTGCTGACTTAGCCAGTCTATCTACTATCACCCATATAGTATCATTTCCTTTCTTTGTCTTTGGTAACTTGGTGATGAAATCCATTCTCACCATCTCCCACTTCCATGTGGGAAGTTCAGGCTGTTGTAGCAAACCTGACGGCTTCTGATGTTCATCTTTGACTTGCGCACACGTCAAACATTTAGCTACATAGGCAGTTATAGACTTTTTCAAGCCTATCCACCAATAGTTTGCCTTTAGATCCTGGTACATCTTATCAGCTCCAGGATGAACGGAATACTTGGAACTGTCGGCTTCCTGGAGGATAACATCCGAAGTCCTCCATAAACTGGAACCCAAATTCGTCCATTTAATCTCAGGATCCCGTCCTTGCCATAGGATAACTGCTCTTCAGTTACTCCTAGCTTTTCATCAGGATAGTTGGCTTCCAATACAGCTTCCTTATATGCTGCTAACAACCTTTCGTTCAAACTATTCTTTATCTCAATGCTCTTGGCATTGATTCTTATAGGCTTCACTCTTTCCTTCCTGATTAAGGCATCGGCAACCACATTTTCCTTGCCTGTATGGTATCTTATCTCACAGTCATATTCATTCAAAGCTTCCATCCAACGTCGTTGTCTCATGTTTAAGTCCTTCTGATTAAACAAATGTTGAAGGCTCTTATGATCAGAATAGATCACACATTTGGTTCCATACAAATAATGCCTCCACAGTTTTAGTGCAAATACAACAGCACCCAACTCCAAGTCATGAGTGGTGTAATTCTTCTCATGCACCTTTAACTGACGTGAAGCATAGGCAATAACTTTGCCTTTCTGCATTAGCACACAGCCCATTTCGGTGTGCGATGCATCACAATATACTACAAATTCCTCTATTCCATCAGGCAATGTCAATACTGGAGCATTACTCAACTTCTGCTTCAAAATATCAAAAGATTCTTGCTGCTTAGGCCCCAAGTCAAACTTGTTATTCTTGTGGGTGAGTAGAGTCAGGGGTGCTGCAATTCTTGAGAAGTTTTCAATAAATCGCCTATAGTAGCCAGCCAGTCCTAGAAAGCTACGAATCTCTGTAGGCGTCTTTGGCTCTTTCCAGTTCATAATAGCTTCAACCTTAGCGGGATCCACTTGGATACAACGCTCACTAACCACATGTCCAAGGAATTGGACTTCCCGAAGCCAAAATTCACACTTTGAGAATTTGGCATAGAGTTTTTCTTTGTTGAAGTAGCTTAAGAATGCAACAGAGATGCTTCTCATGGTCAGCTTGGATTTTTGAGTAAATGAGAATATAGTCGATGAAGACGATGACAAATTTATCCAAGTAAGGCTTGCAAACGCGATTCATGAGATCCATGAATGCGGCTGGTGCATTAGTGAGCCCAAAAGGCATCACTAGGAACTCGTAATGACCATAATGAGTCCTAAATGCAGTCTTGTGCACATCTTCATCTTTAACCTTCAATTGATGATAGCCTGACCTCAAATCGATTTTAGAGAAGTAGCTTGCCCCTTGTAGTTGATCGAACAGATCGTCGATCCTGGGAAAAGGATACCTATTCTTGATAGTAACCCTGTTAAGCTCGCGATAATCGATGCATAGACGCATCGACCCATCCTTCTTTTTCACGAATAGGATTGGTGCTCCCCAAGGAGATGAA
Organism: Helianthus tuberosus; assembly: GCA_030545235.1. NCBI lineage: Eukaryota > Viridiplantae > Streptophyta > Magnoliopsida > Asterales > Asteraceae > Helianthus > Helianthus tuberosus. The sequence continues at coordinate 65,983 of JARYGA010060503.1, read as the reverse complement.
CTAGGACGAATAAAACCCTTCGCCAACAAATCATCCAGTTGAGTCCTCAACTCTTTCATCTCTGTTGGTGCCAACCTGTAAGGTGCTCTTATGACTGGCACTGCTCCAGGGATGATGCCAATTCTGAATTCTACTTGCCTATCTGGTGGTAGACCAGGTAGTTCTTCTGGGAAAACTTTAGGGTACTCAGAAATGACTGGAATATCTTCAATCTTGGGTTTCTGCTTATCAATAGTTACTTGTGCCATATAAATGACACAACCCTTCTTCAAACATCTAGATGCCTTGAGCATAGACACTTGCTCAGGCAGTCCATACTGGGTATCTCCCTGAATGGTAATTGGCTCACCAGACGGAGTCTTGATCACCACTTGCTTCTTATTGCAGACGATCTGGGCTTGGTTATGCGATAACCAGTCCATGCCTATAACTATGTCGAAACCGGCTAACTTCAAAGGAAGTAAGGACAAAGGAAAAGAGTGGTTCCTAATGGATATGAAGCATCCATCTAACATGGTTGATGCGGTTTCTAAGGTACCATCAGCTAATTCCACCTCATATTTCACGCTTAGGGTTTTAGCAGGTAAATTCAGCAACTTACAAAACTTGTTATCTACAAATGATTTATCAGCACCTGAATCAAACAATACACTTGCATAGACATCATTTATGAGGAAGGTACCTGTGATCACATTGTCGTCCTGGACGGCTTCTCGTGCATCCATTCTGAAGACCCTTGCATTGGTATTCTTGACCTCTTCCGGCTTCTTGACGTATTTAGGGCAATTGGTTTTAATGTGCCCTTTCTCATTGCAGTTGTAGCACGTGGCATCTTTAATCTTCTTGCAATCAACAGTCTTGTGCTCTTTGGACTTGCATAACCCACATGCAGATGGTCCTGACTTAGACTTGGACTCAAGTCTGCATTTTCCAAAGTGGCATTTTTGGCAAGTTTTGCACTTTGGCTTTTCCTCAGCTTGTTGGCTACCCATGTTGGATCCAGACTTCTTCCTAAAGTTGGTGCTACCTTTATGCTTCTTTTCAGATCTTCGTGAGTTATCATCCTCACGCTTTCTCTTGCCTTCTTCTGAATTCCTGACCGATCTTAGCCTGACCGCGTCCAAGGTGAGAGACAGAGATAGATCAGCTGCTGATCTAAAAGTAGCAGGTCTCGATGCCTTAACACTGGCCTTGATTTATGGGGCTAAACCCCCAATGAAGCGAGCAATCCTTTTGGGTTCCGGGGTTACGAGGTACGGAACCAGCCTAGACAGGGTATTGAAACTGGTGAGGTAAGCTTGACAATCTAAATTCTTCATTACCAACGATAAGAAATCTGATTCAATTCTTTCAACCTCATGTTGCGGGCAATAATTCTCCTTAATGAGAGCAACGAACAGATCCCATGTCAAATTGTAGAGCGGGATCTTTCCAGCAGCTTGAATGAGAGACTTCCACCATGCTAGTGCCTCTCCTTTGAACGATTGGAATACATACTTCACTACATCCCTCTCAGCACAACCGCTGATGTCAACTACTGTGTCCATTTCATCTAACCAGGTGAAGAAACACTAGATAAACGACCGGAATCGGAATATCTAGGGGGTTTGGATCTGCAAAAAAGGGGGTGTTCTCTCTCGTTTGATTCGATCGCTACTGATCTTCTTCTCCGGTAAACTCTGCAAAACAAAGCACCGTTAGCCTCGTCAAGGGGAGAAAGGAGTTCTCTCCTTGACCCGACTCCGGCGTGAGAATAAGTATGGGTTTATGAAGAAGAAGAAGAAGAAGAAGAAGAAGAAGAAGTATTGAAGAAGTGTGTGTAACTTGGCTTTCATACCTGAATTATTCTCATATTTATAGCCGGGAGTTTTGGGAGGGAAAACCTATTATTGAAAAGTTGACGGAAGATGCTAACGCCGTAGCGGTTATTTTTCTCCATCGTTAATTCCTTTGATCCGACGTCAGAGCACACAGATCGTTGTTTAGATCAAAGGCTGGGGTATTGCCACGTGGAAAGTGGACAAGTGATGATTTCTTTCTATTTCCATGCCATCACCGTGACTCTAAGGGAGGCTGGGGAGATGACACGTGGCCCAGACGGTTGTAACCGTCTGGGTGGTGCACGATTAAGACTTCTAGAAGATTACTGCTGTAATCTGGTGTGACTCTTTACCATGTGGTAAATAATATCCAAGTCTGGATATTATTAGGCGGAAGTGCTCGTCTTAGGATTTTCATCCTTTATGAAAGCGCAAGGGTTTATGATTTCCTTTTTGGCGCGCGAGTGTTGCCTATTATTTGTCTTAAGCCTTTCCTTTGTAAAACCAATGCGCGGCCGCGCAAGGTAAAAAGGAGCCGAAAGACGAGGTTGTGGTATGGTCCCAAGTACTTATTATGAGGTTTTTGGGACCTTACCCCTTCACCAGGTCATACAATCAATTGCCCCTTTTTCCCCAGTGAAATCCCGGGGTTTGCAGGAAACAAAGTACTTATAAGTACAGGACTTGGTACGTGGTTTGTCATCAAACACTATCCTTTTAGATGGAACACTGTGTTGATTAGATGAATGTCGATCATCATCTTTCTTTGGTTCATCTTTCTTGGAGGGTGGCTTGCTGTGAGCCTCTGAATGAGTCTTAGGCTTGGAATGCGGCGCGGATAGGGTCCTACTTCGAGTTCCGCTAGTTTCATTATACTGCCGCTCTATAGCCTTTGTAACAGCATTATCTACTAATGCTTGTAGCTCCGCACCGGTCACCTGTATCTTAGTATTTTCATGGTTTTCCACCGGATGACTGCTTACCTCTTCTGACCTAGCCATGTAGCTTTAATTGCTAGATAAAATCAAATAAGGGCAAGGTTTATATAGAAGCTTCTACAGTTTTATTATTTTTGACAATTTATTAACTATGGTTTTTAATAGCCATTTTAGTTAATTTGTTAAATATATAATTATTCAGGATCTTTATCATAATCCTAAATTATAAGTTAGTAATGGCACAAAAGGCCTAGTCACGTAGACAAGTTTAGTTTATAAGCCCAGATTTTATGGAATCGAGGCATTATTGTTTGAATCCAAGTTCATTACCTTTTCTTGACAGGAAGTTGTAGGCAACCACTGTCCTTAGTCCCAGAGGACGTTAATTATAGCCCGTGGGCACTTCATCCTTAAGGGATGATTATTTTAAATAAGGGAAATTGGAATAACCCAATTTAAGGATGACTTATGTGATTTTTATCGAATCACATTTTGCCAAGAGTGTTAACATGTTTTCAGATGTTAACAAGGATTGGAATCTTTTGAATAGGTTTTACCATCTTGGCCATGTCTGCAACGACATATAGGCTAGGTTTACCTTTAAGATTCTTTTTCTAATATATAACGCAGAACAATCCTAAATTGAGAGGTTAATATGGATCCGAACCTAATTATGGAATTACCATCTTGGCCCTGTCTTAAAATGACACATGGCTAGGTCTGGTCCCTTTTTTTATTTTGCCATTTTATTATAATGGTAGATCTTTTTAGTAGGAATGTTATTTTATTTATTTCACATTTTATGTTTATGCACATAATTAATAAAATGAAAATTTAAACTAACCATTCCATTAAACGGGACTTCTACTGAAATAACATGCCCACGCAGGGGCTTAAACAAACAAACATACCCACGCAGGGGTCAACAGAAAGACATGCCCACGCAGGGGCAGAATAAAAAAAAACATACCCTCGCAGGGGTTAAACAAAAAGGCATGCCCACGCAGGGGCTGGATTGAAAATAAGGAAATACAACCAATCAATTTAAAGGATTCAATGGTCCTTCTTGCTCTTTCCTTTTATTAAACTCGCCAATCCCTTAAAGAAGCCTTGTCGTTCCCTGCGATCTCTGTGAACTTCCCGCTCAACCTGATCCAACCTTTGGAGAATTTCCTCCGGTTCTGGCGGGGAAAACCGAGGTATCTGCGGCTGATGTGGAGGTCGAAGAGGCGGCTGTTGTTGGTATCCATAAGTTGGGTATCCAACTCCCCAGGGAGCTCCGTAAGGCCCCTCAGGGTTGAGATCATTGTAGTTCCATGCTGCCAAGTATGGGTCGACCTCAGCATAATTGAAGCTGGTGTGAGCCGGCTGCTCAAAGGGTTTATACGCTGCTGAGCCAGCGTATGTAGGAATTGGGTTGTCAAAACCCAACGATGGTTGCATGACAGGTGCAGAGTTCACTTCCGGGACTGGGTTTGAAGGTCCCCCCATCTGCTGGTCTTCTTGGAGTGGCGGGTAGTGGCTGCCACTCGATGGTTGAGGGGTGCTGATATGCACTCCTCCTCGCACGGACATCTGTGCGTTCGATCTCCTTCGCCTCGGTGGCTCAAGAGGCTGTTGCTGAGGTGGTGGTGGTGGCGGGGTAACTGCCACGAAACGTGAATCCCCGGAAGGATCCTGTTGCTGCTGCTGCTGTTGGTGAGGCGATGAATGGTAAGAGGGTGTAAAATACCACTTAAACTGGTTGAACCTTGCTTGGTAGCTATCTGGACCATGGTAAGGTGATCCATGAAAAGATGGCCCATCACAAATTTCGATGGGATGTGTGGGGGTACCGGTCGGTGGTTCAGTGGGGTCTGTGTCCTCATCCATATCCATGGCATGATCTACAGAAAAATGATCTTCAGGTCCCAATGGGTTAACACCCATTGGTTCCTCGAGGTAGTTTGCCGGGTTGAACCGGCTACGGAAGATATGTGACGGGTTATCAAAGGAGTGACGAGAGTTGGACCTCTGGAGTGGGATATATGAAGGTTGTGGGTTTTCGGGCTCATTTTCTGAATGGGGTCCAAAAGAGTGAAGGTAAGACGGTGACGAGCTTAATGAGACGGACCGCCTCGCTGGCTGTAGATGTGCCCTCCAGTCCCCCTGGGGACTTGTACGCATGTTGACGGGTGAGGTTCGTCTTTGAGACGGCCTGGCCTCATGGCCGTGGCCTGCTATTGGTGCCTTTTTCTTTCTCCTAAAGAATCTTGGCGGCATATTTAAACCGTCAACATAAACACAGATAACAACAAAGAAAAATATAAAAGACAAAAATAAAACAAAATCAGGATTTGTCCTATGTTCTTTGTCTAGACTCGAAAATTTGAGGAATGTGCAATTGTGTAACTGAGATTAAACACAAAAGGCTAGTGTTTAATTCACTAAGTGTTGGCTCTGATACCAACCTGTCACACCCCGATATCTCCACGTATTATCGGTGGCCCGGTGGGGAGTATCGTGACGTAGTTGATATAATCATAGTCAAACAACACAATAATTAAATGCACAGCGGAAGCAAAAGATAGATGTATTTCAACTGAATAAATTGTAATATTAAGTATCACATAATAGTTGAAACAGATCCACAGGCGGATCGGAATAAAAAGGAAATTGTTCCACAGACTTTAACATCTAAAGCTTGCGAGACTTGATTATTGATGCCTGGAGTATCCAGCATATTACGTATAGTACCTGCACTTAGCCTTTTTGGAAAATACGTCAGTTTACACTGATAAATACAACTTAACTGACTCATTTTGAAAAGTGTTTGAAAATTGATTTAAATGCACTTCGGCAAAAATATCTTTTATAACTTGGGACAATTATTTATATATAATCTTGTATACAGTTTTACTTATTTGTCGTCCATCAGGGCCGGTTTGTAGGGCCGGTCTAGATTAACTGACACGCCACAGGTATAATACCCACAAGGTCATTCCTTTAAGTGGGCTACCAGTTTTTTACATATGCAACTGTCAGGTGTACGCCTACACCCCGTGCTTAGGTCGTGGCCATTTCTTTGAATGATGCCAAGGATATTCGGGACATGGTCATTTAACCCCCAAAGGCCATACACCAAGTAATACAGAATAAAACGAGTTATGTAAATACATTAATCACAATCTGATTTAAATGACTACATACCCGACCAAGCGGTATTATTATAATGCCGTATCCCAAGCCCGTATAGGAAAAATAAGTTAAGAGTATTTACCTGAGCAAAGTATAAGTCAAATACAGCAAGTGCACGTAGCTTTTACTGGGCTCCTAATCTGGAACAAATGTTTATAATAACCTATTAGAATCCTAACGGGTCTTTAAGTAAGCCTAGACTTAGACCGGTTAGTTTTAAAAGAGGATGCGGTCCAAAAACGCATGATTAAGCGAAGGCCGGTTTAGAATGTGGTTTAGACCCGACAAGCTTGGACGCTTGTTTAATATGGGTAACTTAAACACATTCTGGATTTTGAGATGAAAACGATATGGTTTGACCCGTTTTGGCTAAATTATGCAAACTAGTTACATAAGCCGATCCGAACGTGAAAAGTGCGTAACGGGTAACCATATGAGTCATATGCAAGTTTCCTAAGTTAATATGCCTTAAATATGTTGTGACATCAGTAAGATATCTTCTATTATGCCCCAAATGAATTTAAACTCAAATTATGCCTCGTAAGGGCATTTTGGTCATTTAAAAGGTTATAAAAGAGTTTAAATGTAAATCTGAGTTTCGGGTCTGATGTAATCAGTAAAAATACTTAATTTACTAAGTTATAACAGTAGGGTAACAAACATATGTGAAATTTATCATTTAAAACCAAACTATGCACCTTAGGGGCATTTTGGTAATTTCACTTAGGCTTAAAAGGTCAAAACTGAAAATCTGAGTTTAAAACTTTTGCTTACTGTTAATATATAAGGATTTACTAAAAATATCAGTAGGTATCAAACCTTATGTGTTTAAAATAGTTTTAGTACATACTATGCGTTAAAAACACTTAAAAAGGCGATTTGTAGCCATTTCCGGGTTTTCAAAGCAAAGCTGATATTTTTATTATTCCAGAAGACTCAAAATAATTTATTTATCATATTAGATCACTAGAAAAAGGTTTGGGGTCAAAAGGATTTGTAAAACTCATTTTATAGCCCAAAAGGCAAAACCGGCAATTACCGAATCAAGCTTAGAACTCTATGTTATGTTCAGCCTAAAAATAAATAAAAATCTTTAAAAATCCCAATATATTATCTTATATCAGTGGGTAAAAAGTTTGGTATCAAAAATTGGTTTTAGATAGGCTATACGCTAATTACACCGTTTAATTACTAAAAAACTTCTTATTTACGCTAATGAGCATAACTCTTAATCTAGACCTCAAACTGATTTCAAATTTTAGGTATAAGTTTATAAATCAGTAACTAAGGTTTCTACTCTTTTACATTTTCAAAAATCACATTTTAAGGTGAAAAGGGCATAATAGTCAACATTTAAGCAATTAACGGGAACATGCATGTGAATCGGATAACTAATGAACCAAGTTGTATAATCTCAGAGGGTTATACTTATAGGTAACTTGGTCCTAATAAAGCTCTAAGGCAATCCTAAACTATGCTCTAATGGGTCAGAACTGAAAGTCAAAGTAAAAGTCCACTTATGCGACTTTTGGTTCCAATCCGAGCTTAAATTGAAAATTGTCGGGTTGAACATGTTTAGACATGTTCTTACATTAATTACCAAGTTATATTAATGATAAAACAGGTTGCATGTCTTCTACATTGCTAATTATGTGTTAATTTGAAAATAAGCTTTCTGTTGACTTTTTAAGATTAACTTTGACCCGACAATTGACCTAGTTAGAGTGGGAATCAGAGAGTACCCTTTTAAGGGTTTATTACCCACATAATTACCTACTTATAGGTACTTTCAATTCGAGATTTGACTGAACAAGTATTGATTAATCTCGAAGTCAAATCTTAATTACGACGGTTTGACTTTAAGCTAATTAACTAAGCTAAACTGAATTAAGGAGGATTAAGGACACATACAAAGGTCCTAAGTATGATTTGGAACTTAAAGTAACTTGCTTGCTGACCAGGGGAGCTCCAGAGACCAGCTTGAAGTGAGTTGCAAATGAACAAAGAATGTTGCAACAAGAGGTCTCTTTATATAGTGAACTAAATGCCACAAGATGACCCCAACTAAGTCTATAAATGTTGCAAGATGATCCCTGGTGTCCCTATGATGCCAAAAACCAGTTGCCAAGTCCCTGATTTCGAAAACCACTCTCTTAAGGCGGTGCAACAGGCTGAACAGGCATCTGTCCATTTTCTGCTGCCAGCGACGGTCTTACGGACCGTAAGCAAGAAGCCTTGCGGTCCATAAGCACCTCTTGCAGACCGTAATCTCTTGGTCTTGCGGTCCGTAACCGACTTTGATAAAAAATGCCCAGTTACAATCTTGCGGACCGTAAGCCCTTGGCTTTGCGGTCCGTACCCGCTTTTCAATTTCTGATGCCCAGCTCCGCCATCTTACGGACCGTAAGGGTTCACCTTTGCAGTCCGTAAGCCTTCATCAAAAGAAAAAAACTTTGCAAACTTTTTCGGCTGGACCATGCATTCCTTTAAAACTCAAATCTTCAGTCATTGTTAGCAGGAGGGGACCATAGAGACAGACTTTGCATGTCTTTGCATGTGTTGCTAAGCACATGAATTCAAAAGACTCAATATTTGAGGTTTTTGCCGTGAACCTTCATAGAATCACTATCATATGGGTTTAATTAATTATTACCAAGGGTAACCGGATTTGAAATATAATTAAATCAGATGTTTATTATTTTAAGGTTTGGGATTTATAATTTAGGTCGCTCAGAGGTATATCTTAACATGTCGACACTTTTAAATCCTACCGTACATCCTTTAACTTGAACCGGGTTCCTGACACGTTTACCTTGCATGACACGTGTCTTTATTTTATTGGGTATGATTTTACGAGGTGTTACAGGCGAAAATCCTGGCAAGTCTTCGGGAAAGACTTCGGGATATTCCTTCACGACTAGAATGTCTTCAATCTTTGGCTCAGCGGCCTCTTTATCAACAATGTGTGCCAAGAAGGCGACACATCCCTTCTTCAAACATTTTCGAGCTTTCAAACAGCTAATGATCCTCAGGGGCGTATCACGCTTCTCTCCATGTACCACAATCGTTTCTCCATCCGCCATTGGGATGCGAATGGTCTTCTCGTGACATACAATTTCGGCTCTGTTGCGGGAAAACCAATCCATCCCTACTACCACGTCGAAGCTTCCCAACTCAACTGGCAGTAGATCCAGCGTAAACTCGTGTTCTCCCAATTCTATCACGCATCCTCTGATGACTTCATTCGTTTCAACTAGCTTTCCATTATCCAGTTCAATTGAGTACGGAATGTCTAACTTACTAGCAGTTATCCCAAGTATATTCTTAAATTCTAGCGATACGAAACTATAATCGACACCAGTGTTAAATAATACAGATGCATAACGTTGGTTGATAGGAAACGTACCAGTGACTACATTGGGATCCTGGCGTGCTTCCCTTGCACCTATGTTGAAGTCTCTGTCTTGTGCTTGATTGAGTTTCGGGCATTCCCGCTTAAAGTGCCCCATGTCTCCACAGTTGAAACACCCTGGTCCTCAACCATTCCCATTCCCATTACCATTACCACCTCGATTAATGTTCGCTCCCCGGTTACCAGCTTGATTCCCAGCATTTCCATGATTTCCATTCCCGTTATTTCCTCCCTGTTGGCGGTTTCCATTACCTCCTCCATAACCTCTTTGATTACCACGACCAACACCAGTACCAGCCCAGCATGTTTCTTTTGAGTGGCCAGTCTTCCCACAAGACTCACATTTCCTGAATCTGCATGGGCCGGGGTGATGATATTGGCATGCATCACACTTGGGCAGAATGCCCATGTACCCTCTTCTTTTGTTTTCGGCACCAGTTTTGGCCCTGGCTGGTGCGCTTCCTTCTTCTCTCTTGCTGACACTGTTGGTACCCTTTTTGAAGTTTGAGAACTTCCTCTTGTTCTCACTTGATGATACAACATGTGTCTCCTTCTTTTTCGGGTCAGAGATTGAAAACTTGTTCAACCGGATAGCTTCTTCAGTCAGTGACACGCTGAGATCAATGGCTTCGGTAATTGTCGGCGGCTTTGACGTTGTTACCATGCTCATAATTTGAGGCGCCAACCCCCAGATGAAACTCTCCACACGCTTAAATTCCGGTGTAATCATATAGGGTACCACGTGAGACAGATCGTGGAATCTTTGCACATATTCGGCGATCTTTGGGCCGTCCATCTTGAGGTTCCAGAATTCGGTTTCTAATTTCTGGATCTCAGCCCTGGAGCAGTATTTCTTTCTCATGAGCTCATTCAGCTCGTTCCACGTCAACGCGTAAGCCGCTGCCTCCCCCAGAGTTTGGACCTGGAGATTCCACCATGAAAGTGCTCCATCTATGAACAGACCCGAGATGTAGGTAACTTGCTGATCTGGTGCGCATTTGCTCATCCTTAGCACCGAATCGGTCTTTTCTGCCCATCGAACAAAACCCACAGCACCCCCGGTGCAGTCAAAATTTAGCGGTTTGCAGTCTAAAAATTGCTTAAAGGTACAACCTGTACAAGTAACGTCATTCATAGAAAGCATCAGCAACTGCACATGGAATTATCCAATTGTAACGTAGTGTGTCTCAAGCGACTTAAACAATACCATGGTGTGGGTTGTTTCTTGAAGAACCCCCGCTGGTTTCGGTGCGTGAGGCCTCGTAATCTGCTATTGCTCAGGAGATCCTTTCCTGGAGTTCGGCCTCAATAGTAGGTAAGCGAGTATCTCTTCGCGGAGGCATCTTCTATAAGAAGATTGTATAGGTCAGGTCGTATGCATATAAGTATATAGTATGTGTATGTAATAACATCCATTAACACAAGTGAATACATAACATCCCATGTCATAACACAAAACAAATAAATCAACAATGCATGTAATTAGAAGGCTGCAATTGAGCTTTTCATATAACAAGACCACCTGTACAGTTTTACAATTGTATCATGCGTCAAAAGAGACTAAGGGTCACATCACCCTTGTCTGAATCGTCTAACAGTCTACAACAACCAAAAGTTAAATGTCAAAAGTCATCATGTGGTCTTCAAAAGTCTTCACAAACATGGCTCAATGGCTGTATTCTCACCAAAAGTAGCCTATCTGCAGGAGACCTAAAACCCCTAAGCTGATGGCGGGGGAGGAAGAGGTGGAGGAATGAAAAGAAAATGGCGCATACGCGCTAAATCCTCCTCTAAAGTATGAACAAGTTGTAACAAACAAGCAATTTGTTGCTCCATCATCAGAAATCGGATGTGGAAATCCGGATAAGGAAATACTGGAACAACAAACTGTGTTGAACCAGTACCGGGTGGAGGACGCTGGATCCTCTCTAACTCTGTGACTCGACGGCTCAACATATCCTACTGCAACTGTAGCGACACAAGTATATCATCCGTCGTATACCCAACATGAAAGGGATGGTACGGATCAGATAAAGGCATGACGTTGGGCGAAGTCCACATAAATGGCTCGCCCGTGGGTGCTGAAGAAGAAGCAGGGTGAGGAAACTGTGGCATAAACTGATCGGCTCCTGACACACAAGGTATGTGAGTGTGCTGCTGACCTGAAGGTCCTTCCCCTGGGCGGGGAGGAGGAATGTCCTGAAGAAAGGCAACTGGTAGGTCTGTGCGGTGCGCATCAGACAAGTGCGGGTGAAACTGTGTGACATCAACGGGTGCCTAAACAGGTGCAACAGGGGGAGTAACTGGTCTGAAAAAAGGAGGATAGTCGTCCTCCTCAATCCACCCATTGAGGGTGTGAGCATATCTAGGATCCACGTGGGTGGCAAATGGAGCACGGTCATCCAACACAGGGACCGGGTCGGGCAGTGGTGGTGCAATCACTGGAACATCAGCAGGGATAGGGTCATGCACGGGTGGAAGGTCGTGAGCAAGAACGGGCTCTGGTGCTACCTCAGGCTCTGGGTCGGCGGGAGCAAGCTCATGATCAGTGGGTATCTCAAGAAGCTGATCATCAGGAATAACAGGGGCCTCAACAGGCTGCTCCTCAGGGATAAACTCCATCTCATGGTCCGGATCCTGATCGTGTGGAAAAATAGGGTCAAACTCACCCTCAAACTCGACATCCTGATCATCATCGTGTGGAAAGTCAGGAATGAACCCAAAACCTAGCTTTTGAACGGGCGCTTCAGACATAGCAGTGTCAGACTTAGTGTCTGTGGGATACTGCTGTAATCCTAGTGCATGAAGAGTAGAAGATGACACGGACTCAAACGAGTCAGGACCAAACGGGTCAGATAAAATAGGAACCTCGACAGGTGGCAAAACAATGGCATAGGCAACAGGAATATCATCAACAGGGACAACAAGGTCATCAACCGAAATATCAGCAAGTGGAATAGCGACATTGTCATCAATCGGAGCCCCGCCATCCTGGTCATCCTCAAGGGGACCCTCGATGAAGAGATCGACGTCATCGTCTAACACATCGTCGAGAGGTAAATCCTCAATGGGAAAAGCAGCAAGAGGTATAGGTGCAGGGATCTGAGCAGGAGGTAGATCCCCGTCAAGAAAACCATCATCTAAAGGTAAATCATCTCCGAAATCCGGTAAAGTGAAGGGCTGAAAGTCATCGTCGTCACTACTCGTAGTATCTGAAGTGTAAATCTCGCCCTCTGGAAGGATCTCGTCATCTGATACTATAGCTATCGAGTCTATGGTGTCTGACACTCCACTCTCGGAGGATGATGACATGGTGTCTGTAACACAACCACAACATATGCACATATATCAGATAAGCATGTAAGCAAATAGGAATGTAAGCAAGTAATCATCCTAGCCTTCCCAATCTATCCCTCCAAGTCTCTCAGACTAAACTCCCTAGTCTCTCAGACTAACTCCCTGGTCTCTAAAACCAAACCTCCCAGTCTCTAAGACTAACTCCCTGGTCTCTAAGACCAAACCTCCCAGTCTCTAAGACTAACTCCCTGGTCTCTAAGACCAAACTTTCCCAGTCTCTAAGACTAAATTTCCCCAGTCTCTGAGATTGAACCTCCCCAGTCTCTAAGACTGTACTCCCTCAGTCTCTAAGACTGAACCTCCCTCAGTCTCTAAGATTGAACTCCCTCAGTCTCTAAGACTGAATTATATACATAGCCTTTTTTGAAATGTGTACTTGTGCCTTTTTGTTTGTAAAAACGTTTGTTCCCTGGATCTGGACATTTTGGGTATGCAGTGAAAATATGTTTGTGAAAACATTTTCGTGAGAGCCCTGATGATCATAGTCTAGACTCGAGAAAGAATCCTAGTTCGCTTTGATCGAGGCTCTGATACCAAGCTGTCACACCCTGATTTTTGCGGAAGCGTGGTTATTTGGTGTGACTTCTTAATACCATAGCATTCAATCATAACAATGCTAAATGATGAAACTAAAAGACATTCATCCATTGATTACGTTTAGAAAATACCACAACAATTTGTCTTGAAAATATCGATACCAAATTACGTTACAAACCATGACTTGTCTAACTGAGTTCAAAAAGACTTCACAAACGACTTTGAATAAAACATGAGTTTGGAAACATGTATCCCGTCCAGGAATAGGATACACCCCTAAACTCAACAACCATGGATAACATCTTTTATTTAAGCGCAACTTGAAAACATATGCATACCCTTGCCAGATCCACTAGTTCCCTGAAATACATGTAGTTTAAAAATATAAACAAAAAGTTGAGCGAGTTCATGTGTAAGTGTCTGAGTAAACCTTTAAAGTACGTCTTGTGTGTATAAATGTCCCTGGTATGTAGCAATAAGGAAAAAGAGATCACCAATGGGTTGCAAAGCCAATGGTATGTGTGAAAATGGTGCAGGAAAACTCAAACCTAGCAAATTTGTACCGGGCTTCCGGCTGGAAGACATAGTCACCTCTATGGGCCGCCCCGGCCTCATGGATGTGGGCTCGCTACACCCAAATAGATCTATCACTCATGTCCCTCGTTCCTACGACGAGGATTAATGGCCTTAAGTGTTGTGCCCACCCTTCACATGATCTAGTAGTAAACCCTCCTTAGGCTAACCATACCATGTATAAAAGTATCTGTAATAATTGTAACATGTATTCCACCCCCGAAGTATAAAACTGAAAACGGTAAAAGAAAAGGGGGACATGAACTCACTGTAGTGCGTCTTGTACCGGCAACTCAAATCTCCGCAGCTAATCACGACTACCTACAGTGTACTAACGTCTATTAGACGAACGGGCCGTGCCTTGGCTTAGAGTTTAACGTTTTGAGTTGCGTTTCTTATGTTATCCCAAGTTATAATTATTTGTTAGAATAATAATTATTTTAACTTTAAATTATGTTTAGTTTTGGAATAATTGTTTAATCAATATTTTTGTATTAATTCTTCTAAAGTATATATCTCCGTATTTCCTTCCCAAGTATGGGGGGTATTTATATATGTATATTTGTAGCTCCGAAATAATATATTTTGAAGTCCCAAGAAAATATATATAACTTATTTGTCAAAAATAATGTATTCCAATATATATATATATATATATATATATATATATTTCCCAAAAATAATATATTTTCACTTCTTGTATCCAAAACAATATTTACCAAAAATATATTTGTAAAAGTATGTTTCGGAATATTTCATAAGTTATATTTTAGCGTTTGGTTCCACAATAACAAGTGTGTAACTTAATTATTTATTCCTTGTAATTTTTTGTATTATTTTGGAGTTGTAATTCCCATGGTATTTGTTAAGTTATATTATTTTACCCTAGAATAATATAACTATTCCACAAAATAAACAAATATTCGCACAAGTATCTTATTATAAAATATATATTCTAAATATATATTTAACCATTTTCATGTACAAAACCAACCTCCGATACTTTGTATTTTTGTTACAAAAATTATGGCGATGTTTATGTTTGAAAAACATAGTTTAAAATACGCTAGTAAACACTTGTCTAAAAAAATATTTTCTAAGTGTTTATATTTTTAGAAAATTTCGCCATAGTTTCCCCTAAAACGGGGGTGTCCATGCTATATGAGCATATCATTTTCTTTTCCAAAAATCATTCAAACAATCAACAATGATTCACTAATCATTTTATACTTACCAAGTGTAAAAACAATACACTTTACATAGTAACATGAACTTGATTTTTCATAAAAACGCGTAGTAACTTGGTAAAGTGTTTAGTGGGTTTAGTTACCCTCCAAAGTGTGTTTACTTCTTTTAAAATCTTATTCTTGCAAAGGTTTGGTGTTTACAACTTGTAAACATAATTTACAAAAATGTTTATCCATAGCATTTTCTTGTTTCTCTAGGGTTTATTTATTTGTCTTTCCACTAAAAATAGTGTAAGTTTAATAAAAACCATGATCCTTCAAGAATCATCTTTTTAACTTGGTTTCTTTTAGAAAAATCATTCACAACTCTTGGATTTACAAGTTTACTAGTTCATTTGGTTTGTAAATCATTTCACTTTCAAGTTCATGTTTGATCAAGAAGGTGAGTATTTCATGTAAATCCATAATCAACTTCTAACTTGTTAAACCATGTTTTTAATCATACTTTAACAAGTTCCATATGATGATCAACATCATATTATCAAGAAATCAACAATCAAGTGCCATGCATGCTTTAATCAACATTAATCCAACAAGATTTCATCATTTTAAAGCTTCATGTTCATGATTCTTGTTTAAGTCTTTTAGTGTTCTTGTGATTTATAACAATGTTCATCTTTTTAACCAACAAAATGAGAAGTAAAAATAAGTAGCAAGAAGCTTACAACTAGCTCAAAGGCTAGGGGAGATCACTAGAAAAAGATGATGAAAAATGGTGGATGAAAGCTATGGATGAAGGTTCTTCAAGTTCTTCAAACACCAAGCTCCATGTATCACCTTCTTCCACTTGAATGAACTTGGAATAGGATGAATATGGTGGTGACAAGGTGGTGATGGTGGCGGCACTAGGGAGAGCCGAAAGGGAGAGAGAGAGAGAGTATGAGGGAGATGGTGTGAAGATTGTGAAGTTGGTAGATATGAAATGATCTTGTGATCTTGGCCTCCATACTTATAATCTCTTACACAATATTATGTTCAAGATATCAAGCAACAATCTAAATAAAATATTGAAATGAAATCTAGTGGTGGGGTCCTCCTTTGGGCCGTAATTTTTGATGGGGGGGGGGGTTAATTGTAAATTTTAATGGTAAATTGGTAAATGGTTAGGAGGTTAAGTGTAAAAATCTAGTGTTATATGTGTATGGCACATTATATAATGTGTTGGGGTATTTGGGGACCATAACTAGTTCAAAAATAATAAAATAATGTTTCTGGCAAAATTTTGGTGTTCTGGGTAATGTCCGGTTGTTCGGTTAGATACCGCTTCGTTAAAGTGCTAAGTTGTACCGTATAGTGTCTTTTTGTGACACTATTAATTCCCAACACTTAGGAAAGCATTCAGGACCATTTAGTCAATTTTCTGCATAAAACTAGTATGTTAAAAAGCTGAATTTTGCTGAAAAATGCAGAATTCTGCACTTAAAGTGAGTTTTAGGCACTTTCCTGCACTCAAACTATCACCTAGTGACGCAGTTTTATGGTCCTCACTTCCCTACACACCATACTAGTGTATTACCTTGTCCCTGGCCCATACTGGGTCTCAAAACACTGTCTGTCTATGTACTGAACCCTGTCAGCATATTCCCGTTCTATCCGTTAACTGTGCTAACTGTGCTTTGTGCATCATGTATGTCACTAAAGTTTGTCTGTGATAATAATGTGACATTAGGGGTGTGCAAAAAACCGATTTAACCGAACCATAACCGAATTAATCGACAAAACCGAACCGAAAAAACCGAACCAAATTAAAAATCGGTGGGTTGGTTAATGGTTTTTTTGAAAACCGAAAGTAGCGGGTTGGTTATGGTTATCATTTTTTCCATACCCACCATAACCGAACCGAACCGACATGTAATAAATCTTTATAGGATTTAGGACTTTTCACCATATTTTTAATATTTGATGTTTTTTACTGAAAATTTTTAGTACTTATGGGTTTTTCATATCATTTTATGGTTTTTATAGGATTTAGGACTTTTCACCATATTTTTAATATTTGATGTTTTTCATATTTTTAGAATTTATGGAATGTATCATATCACTTTATTTGAAAATTCGATAATAATAATTGGTATTAATATTATAGATTATATATATTCTTTTAGTATTATGTAAATACTAATATATACAAATATGCAATAATAATTTTTTCCATGTTAAAAAAAATTAAGCTATTTTTAGCTCAGCTAAATACACGGTTAACCACCCATAACCGACCCGCTATAACCATCAAAACCGAATAACCATAACCACCATAACCGATCGGTTATGGTTATGGTTATCCAATAACCGACATCGCGGTTATGGTTATGGTTTTTGGTCAAAACCGACCCAAACCGACCCATGCACACCCCTATGTGACATTATGTAATATGTGATGCACATGTAAGTGTTATGCAGTAATCAGAAAGCAATTAAGTAATTTAGCACAGTTATTAAGCACTTAATTATAATTAATTAATTGTACGGATACCTGGTTTAATGAGGGTTGTCACAGCCCCTGCTGTTGAGCCCACTACTCCTGGTGATCACAGAAGCACAACCCCTGCTGTGAAACCCACACCAAAAATCATCAAAAAGACCAAAAAGAAAACTATCCAAAAGCGCCCCAAACCCACCAAAAAGGTGACTCTGGAAGATGAGATCCCAGGGGTAACACATGTGACAACACAAAAGTCACCTGAAACCACTGTTGCTACTTCCTCACAGCAGATGGAAGAAAGATCTCAACCTGAGCCTAAAACTCTTCCTGCATCCTCTCAAAAGGATCAGGTTGTATCAACAGGGACACCACAATATGAAGGAATTGATTCACTTGAATCTATCTTCGACAGCCCAGCTCTTGGGGTAAATTCTCTTTCTACCCCTATCTTCACTGCACAACTCCCACTATCAATTATACCTCTGTTGGATGCACTTGATATAGACCATATAAAAATCAGTTCTTCTCAATCACCTGTCAATGAGAATATACCACAACAAGTGACTGAGTCTGGTGTCTCTATCTCTGCTAACCCACCAACAGTTGATGAGGCTACACTGCAGGAATTACAAGTAATTCCTGTCAGTAGTTCAAGTGGAGCAGCTACTACAGGTGTTGAACCCACTGGTTTACACCTGGACAGTAGTTTCATTAGTGAGACTCCCTTGAAGGAAATTTCTTCATTGGGAACCATAGTGTCCACTGGTGTGTTTCCATTATACACTGGTGACCTTGAAATGGTAAGCTCGCTGAAGAAAGAAGTCCCCAGTACCGAGAACAAGGGGCATCAGTGGATGATTTTTGTGAAACTTTTCCTAAGTCAACCACTGATACAACCACCACTGGTGGGAAATCAGATGATCCCATTAACTTGGGTGATGGTTTAAAATACAAAGAATTGACGGAGAGGGTTGATAAACTTGACACATCTGTTGTAGAAATCAAAACTATGCTGCAACAGTTGTTACAAGCTCAAAAGGCTACACCCACTGCTGCACCATCTGCAACATCTGCTCCATCCCCTTCTGAGCTATGGCATATGTTTCAACATCTGCTTCACAAACAAAGACAATATGCAGATCAACAGCATGAAGTTCAATTTCAAATGGTCAGAAATGTCATAGAAGCTAGGTACAAAGATACTCAAGCAGATATCAAAGCCATTAAAGTTCATCTGCTTCAAACCACTGGCACTGCTCCTCCTTCAATCATCTATGTTGGAAATCCTGATGATGTCAAAAAGTGGGAGAAAACTAAAGGGAAGAAGGAAAAAGAAGATGGTTTATACATGCCACCAGAACGAATGTCCAAACTTGTGGTAGAAATCCCAAGGCCATTTGGTTCCAAAAAGGTTGATGAAACTCAAAATGCATTTGCTGCATTAAAGGCAAACATGAAAGAGTCAATAGAAATAAAAGGGTCTAAAAGGTTTGAGGAGGAGAAGAAAGTTTTGATGGAAAAAGAAGAGCAGGGTACCTCTAAACCTAAAAGAAGACAGCCTACCAAAAAAGTAAGCCAACCCAAAACCACACCTTCCAAAACCACCAAACAAACTCCTCAAATCCCCAAAAGTTCCTCTCAATCCACTGCCATACCAAAAACAATATCACCACCACAAAAACCACATGCCAAAAAGCAGAAAACAACAGTTGACACATCAACTGTTGTAGTGACAACAGTGGTTGAAACATTGGTTGTTTCAACAGCTGTTAGTTAGATACCCACTACTTCAATCACTGCCACTCAACCCACAAATACATCACCAACTTCTCCAAAGCACAAAAGGAGAAGGATAACAAACATTGTACTGGAAGATGACACTTCCCCAACTCTAACATCTACACAACCACTGTCCCTTGTCACCATTCCAAACCATGTTCCATTATCTTCAGTTCAACCCTTCAATCAAAACACTGCCATTGTCTCTCCAGGAGTACAATATCCTCTAGATCTTCCAGCAGTCAGGGAGGAAATCAAATCCTTCTACTCTGAAGATAATCCTGAAAAGAGGAAACTCCCATCTATTCAAGGTTATCCTTTGCTAAGAAATATAGAAGAATATCTCAAAATAAATGCCCAAGAAGCAGAGGATATATCTAAAAGAAACACAGAGGGAAAGTCTGACAAAGAGATTCAAAGAAATTATCAATACCTGCTCACCAAAGTTAGAACTTTAGAGCAGTTCTCAAAAGTCCTTTGTCAGAAATTATCAGAAAAAGATGATGAAAGCATGAGAAATGACTATCTTGAATACATCATGGCATACAAGAAGTACAGGGCAGAAAAGTATCAATACAAAGAATGGACCATCAGTGAACTGCAAGAGGAGACAGCCAGAATTCAAAAGATGATTCAAGACAAGGTAAAGAAAACTCCTCCAGTTTGGGCCAATTACAAGAAAAATGTACTAGAAAGGACCTTGAAACTGAAAAGAATGAAAGAAGAGCTGATAACTGTTGATTATGGGTCAAGGAACCAGGTTACAAGGTGGACAGAACAAAAGGTGTTAGCTACCTACAAAAGTTTGGAAGAGTTAAGGAAGAGAGATCCCACTTCTCCTAAAAAGCCTGATTATCCGGAAGCAGTAGTTCCAGTCAAACAACAAAAATTGCCAATCAGGAGACTCACTGCTCCACATGCTACCATCCTTTATCAAAGAAGGAAACAAAAGCAGATGGATGAATTAACAAAAGAAGACAAGGCTCAAGAAAAATACATCATCAAAATGGTTTTTCAGACACTTATGGAAGAAAAATAAGACTCAGCACAATCTAAACTTTAAGTTTTTATGCTCTAAACTTTAAGTATTTACCGAGTGACTTATTTATTTATTTTATTTATAAGTCTATATAAATATAACTATACTCATCATTTATATTTGTTATGCATGGTTTTCTAAGAAACGACCCGTGTTTGCACACGGGTCTTACCGCTAGTATCTATTAATAATAGAAGGGAAATGAATAGTGTTTATAAAGCGTGTCTTGTTTTAAATCACTGTACGTGTCTTCCTTGATATTGACAACTTTGGGTTGTTGTTTATTACTCCAAACCAAAAAGGCAATTCAGGAGAATGAAAAGAGAGAGAGAGAGTGTGTGTGTGTGTGTGGCTGACGGAGAATGTTTAAACGGCTTCGCCACCTCTGTCGTGTTATACTGTCTGACCAGTCAGTCGTCGGTCGTTTAATAGGAGGATGGTGGTGATGCTCGCCGATCTCTCTTGCGGCGGTCTCCATTTCTTTCAATTTGTTTTTGATAGGCCCCGAAGGATTCATCATCGGAAACCCTTAGCGGCTGTGCATGGCGGTGGTAGTCGCTGATATGTGTTACGGTTGGTCTATGTGGGTATTCACATGTTGGATTCAGCGATCACCTATTATTGGCCTCTGATTTGGTTATCAGAAG
Organism: Helianthus tuberosus; assembly: GCA_030545235.1. Lineage (NCBI taxonomy): Eukaryota > Viridiplantae > Streptophyta > Magnoliopsida > Asterales > Asteraceae > Helianthus > Helianthus tuberosus. The sequence goes on along the minus strand of JARYGA010060503.1, from coordinate 45,035 downwards.
CTTTAGGGTTTTCAGATGCGGAGGTGACCGGTAATCTGCCGCCGTCTCAAGTCTGTTGTTCAGACCGATGGTATTCGGCGATAGTTTTACCATCGTCGGTGGTAACCAGTTATCTATTCTGTATCTTAGCGTTTCACCATGGTCCCGATTTGTTCGTGTCACTGTGATTATGAGTTTCTTCTATTTTAGATTGTAACAATGATTGTTTTTTGGGTCATTAGGGCTGCAATGATGACTGACAGTCATCCTAGCCTCCATCATGGTTTTGAGGCCTCACATTGTTACTGGCTGTGAAGATAAAATTTGAGCCTGTTATTGGGATTTAGGGTCGTGCCAATGATAATAAAATCTAAAATGATGATGGTTATTAGCTAATTTGAGATATCCATGGGCCGGACTGTGTTATCACGGTGATTATAATGTTTCTTCTATTTAAGATTGTAACAATGATTGTTTTTTGGGTCTTTAAGGCTATGATGATGACCAGCCAGTCATCTGAGCCTCCATCATGGTTTTGAGTTGACTGAATCAACCCAACACATGTGTGGGCCTAACCAAGAGACTGATTAACATGTGATAGGCGATCAGAAGAACTTCGTAAGAACTTTAGTGTTGTAAACGAACCCGAACGGTTAACTCAATAGAACATGTGTGGTTAAAAGTGAAGTGGTTAGTTTGATTAAGATCAGACCAACCGAAGGAAGAACTTATCAAGAGCTGAAAATTGCTATGTGATACAAGGACGCAACCTAAGTGGTTTAAAGGTGAGTTTATCAGTGTGATTCAGGTCAAACTGAAATGATTAATTTGAGACGCATGATGATAGAGCGGTGGATGTGAAAGTGAAGCTGAAGTAGGTGTCCGACAAGCGAGATACATAATACACCGTCAACGATCTGCCTCCCTTTGACCTTCGTGTGTTGCCGCGGCTGGCCGCAAGGGTGTCGCCGGAGAAACAACAACAGGCCTCTCTAAGCTGAAATTATTATTTTCGTAAAAGTATATTACAACCACATTTTGTCATAGTTATTACTAGATGTAGCTTGGTACATCTAAAATTAGTGTTGATAGTTAAAACTAAAAGAAAACACAGTGGAGCAGTCAATGGTATATACTTCAATAGATAACTAATGTGCCTGTTTGTTTCCTGTGGGTTTAGTTGTGGATAAAGATGTATTGTACCTGTTTGTTTGTTTGCTAAGGTCATAGCCTCTTTGGGTTGTTTAAAAAAGTTTCCTTTATGTTTTTTGTAACTCTGATGTATATCTTTCGATTAATATTATTTAATATAATCTTGCAATTTGGATTTAAAGGCTGTGAATTGTTATCCCTAATTAGTTTGTAAATATGCAAACCAATCATTTGAAACGAAAAGAAAAGGTTTATTTTGGTACATCTCGATACATTATTTGTAGAATTTTTCACTTTGTTCTCTATATTCGATGCAATAACCCTAGATACCCCATTATTATTTTTACATGCTTCTAATTTGTTCACAGCAATAACCATTCATTTACTAGTTTTATGAGTATTGGTTCATGCAAACACAGTAGAAAAAGGTATAACATTTATTGCTAAAAATACTAGTTCAAGAAATTAACCATCAACTTTTTTTTATCGGCCAACGAATCCTCATAATGGGCTACTGGCAAAATTCACCACATCGGGATACACTCGCCTCCGAACCGGGGAAAACCCTCACCTAGGGCCGAAGCCCGTGAACACTCGCCCGAAAGCACGACAGTGCGGTGAGGTAAAATCCGCTCAGTTCAAGGATCGAACTAGCGATCACCACCTATTCGCCTAGTCTTCCATCATCACCAGGTGCCGCGGAAAATAATGAGGAGGGCAGGAATCGAACTTGGGTCCTTTAGAATACCAGGACTCTCCCTTACCACTCCACCACCACCTAATTGGCAATTAACCATCAACTTACTACCCGGACATATCATTGTACCAGAAAAAGAAAAAAATTGATAAAACACTAAATTTAAAGTGGATTTTTGTAATTAAATGCTTGTATAGGAAGTGAATAATCAAAATATGAAAAAATACATATAAATTAGAAAGTGCTTAGCCTATAGGTTTTACCCATGTTACTTTGGTTTTTCTCCATGATTTGCTACAGTGAGTTTATCAAAATGGGATACAATATTTTTTTGGTTTTATAAATGGGATATAATATTTTTTTGGTTTTTCTCTTTGGTTCATTACTTTGCTATGATGAGTTTATCAAAATGTGATAGCAGTTGAGCTATTCTTTGCCAACTCAAAATGCGATAGCAACTGAGTCTATGCCGCGGTACCCGTCACAACGTGCCGGATGAGTTTATCAAAATGTGATAGCGACCGAGTCTATGCCGAGACACCGACCGCAACGTGCGGGAAGAAGATAACTAGTTATGAAGTAAGAAAAGAATATACCTTTTTTAGTATAATTATAAAAAAAAATTGTAATACAAGATACATAGAAGAATGTATCAAAAATAATTACATGGGGCTCACCCTCAGTATGTCTATAAATAAAGGTAGGCAAAACACAAGAGGCATATTCATAATTACATGGGGCTCACCCTCAATATGTCTATAAATAAAAGTAGGCATAACACAAGAGGCATATTCGAAGTGTCACTAGGTACGTGTAGTGACTGTAGTCTCTGAGTGAGTGAAAGGAGAGCGTTATTTCGTGGAGTGCGTGACAGTGTGAGAAAGGTATGGACGTCGCTCAGGTGCTTCATATGAATGGTGGTGATGGAGATTATAGCTATTCAAACAATTCTCTTCTACAGGTACCTTGCATCTAATATGTTATTGGCCTTTTTACTAATTATGTTCTTTTTTCTAACTGAACTACCATTATTATCGAGTTAGCAGGGCCGGCCTAAGCCTTTTAAAGGCCCTAAGCGAAGTCTAAAATTGAGGCCCTCGAGTCTTACTTTGTTTACCTCTCTAAATGACCTTCATAACTTCCGATTTTAAATTAAAATGACGTGGTCGTATAACAATTATAGAAGGACCAGTTATATAATATAAACATCTAAACCAGGAGATCACAATACAAACAATCAAAAAAAAAATAGCACAAATACGCAAGTTGACAAATAGTTATTGACATAAAATTAGTATATCTGTTAAGCCAAAATTTATTACTACTCACTGCTTCTTCTATCTAACTTTAAACTTGCCTACATCTCATCTCAATACAAATATATACACAATTTCATCGACCTACAAGTGAATTGTACATCAAGTCCACAACAAACAATTGTAAATACAAAACAAGATTTGATGTTTACACCGTGAAGCATGAATTGAAAACGCGAGTACGAACCAATTTGAAATATGATGTCATTTTGGGAAATATTACAATTGAAATCCGAAAAACAAGTCCGAAACTTTTTTAGAGGTGGAAGTCTGGAACTAAGGTAAATTCTAAAAGGATATGAAAAAGAAGAAAAATAGACTAAGCCTAGTTATTCATTTAATTCTAAAAGAAAGCCTTTATAGAAGCAACCTTTTCCGGAGTTAGAACTTAAAAGTACGGAACCAAGGTAAATTATAAAATAATTTGGAAAAAAAAATTATTGGGTCTTTGTTTTCAAATGAGTTTTTAAAAAAAATCCTTAAAAGGGTTAAAGTAAATTCATGGAAGCAATAATAAAAAATAAGGGTTTTGAGGTTTGAACTTGGGTCTTGAAGGTGATGTATAGAGGCGCTGGCAACAAGCCACAACAACATAAATTGATCAAAGCTCTTATGATATCCACTTAAATTAAGACATATATAGAATTTTTAAATAAATGGAGGCCCTAAAATTTGATGGCCCAAAGCTGTGGCCTAGGTTGAACATAAGGATGGGCCGGCCCTGCGAGTTAGGCGTGATCAATGAGATCAGAAGTGAAAGAGAAACAAAACTTTTTCAATAACAATATACTATTGAATATCTTTACATCAACACAATTTAAAAAAAAATAACTTTTTCATACATAGTAGTTGTTGGATTCATAATACTTGATCAAAATAAAGAAAGTGTGGATCCGAATACGAAAGAGACGATAGAGTTATAGAATTACAATTTGCGCTATAGAACTACAATAGAGTTTTAGAATGATACCGTCAATTAAGTAGAAACTACAATATATATATAATATATGGGTTAATGGATTTAAACACCCCCAACTATTGCCATTTGGCCGCTGGCACTCTCAACTTTAACTTTGGCTCACACCACTCCCAACTTAACACTTGGGTTGCTGTGTCACCCCGTCGTTAAATAATCACTAACTGGGTTAGTTCTTTAATCCTACGTGTCATAATAATGTGATGTGGCTTGCCTATGTGGACTCATCCCTTATAACCCCTCTAAAGTTATAAAAACCCTAATCCAAAACATATCAACACAAATACACATACTCCAATCTGCAGAGGCCGGCCACCATCGAAACGTAAGATTTGACGACGACAGAGATTCGTAGTGATGGTTGTTTTGATCCGATGGCGAAGACAGATTTGAAGACGGGAGATTCGTAGTGATATCATCACTAAACAGCAAACGCAAAAATCCAGTGCTGTTAGAATCGCGGCATTCCTGGATGAAGGCAGTTGGATCGTTCACAGACCGACAATGCACGCTCCTCTTTATCGACGAGAAATCGAGAAACTCATCCACCCAATTTGGAGGCTGACAGGTGTAGAAGACAAATCAAAAGAGAGAATCTGATTCGTTCACAACCCGGTTGTTGCACATCAACCCTCACACCCTCACTCAACTCTCTCTAATTCAGGTCCGGTGACCCGACCGACGATGTTCCGACTGGTAAGCCCCTCTGTTCACTCTTTATTTTAGATCCTGTTGATCCTCGCATGTTCCGACTGTTTTGTGTTGTTCAAGAAGTAGCGGGGGGGGGGGGTATTGATGGCGACGGTGATTGGTTTGGTTTTGGGAGGGTTGGGCTGTGACGGTGATTAGGGTTGATTTGAATGATTTCCAGTACTTTTGTTCTGGGGTTGATGATGATTTTTAGTGGTGGGTTTGAGTTTTGGTTTAATGGTGAAGGTTTGCTTATCATTGATCGCCATTGGAGAGTAAGAGGAAGAAGCAGAATGAAGGTGTCGTCGGACAAAATGAGTGTGGTTCTCTGGCAATTTATTATGTTTCATTCGAAAATAAAAAAAGACACATCACCTCATAAAAACATAAAAACAGGCCATGTCACCATGCCACGTCGGACAAAATAGCCACGTCAGCAAAAAGTACTAACCCAGTTAGTGTTTATTTAACGACGGGGTGACACAGCAACCCAAGTGTTAAGTTGGGAGTGGTGTGAGCCAAAGTCAAAGTTGAGAATGCCAGCGGTCAAATGGCAATAGTTGGGGGTGTTTAAATCCATTAACCCTATATATATATATATATACTAAACAAATAGTTCACACTCTCTTAACAACCAATATATACTAAACAAATAGTTCACACTCTCTAACAACCAGCCATTATGAAATATGAAAAGTGAATTGCAAATAATATATGATTATAAAATTAATGTTGTACAGAACACTAGAAGAACCTATCAAAAAATAATGATATGGAGCCCATCATCATGCATATAAATAGAGGTAGCCCAAACTCAACATGCATATTCGAAGTGTCTCTTGGTGTGTGGAGAGATTTGAGTGTGTGCAAGAGATATGGACGTCACTCAGGTTCTTCGTATGAATGGTGGTGATGGAGATTATAGCTATTCCAACAATTCTCTTCTACCGGTACCTTGCATCTTATACCATACATGAATATATACATGTATTTTTTGTATTGATTTCTCTTAAATATTTTTTGTAAACTCATGATTCGTCAATCGTCATGCATGTTTAAAATTGAAGGCCTATCCTAACCTTGAAGTCTAGCATAAACACCCTATACACATACATATACTCATACACACATGCGTATTACACTTCTAAAAAAACTGTCTTGTTTCTGACCAACGTTTTTGTCGGAAAACGGCATTTCCGACCAATTTCCGACAGAAATACGTTTGTCGGAAAAAGCCTTGTAGGAAAATATTTCCGACAAGTATCCGACTAAATTGGCGACAAATTTCCGACAAAAAAAGAAGTTACTATTTCCGAAAAAGTCCCGACCACAATTTTCCTACAGCTTTCCGACCGCTATTTTTCTACTATTTTCCAACCATCGTTTTCCTACTATTTTCCGACCAAAAGGTTCCTACAGCTTTCCGACCACCATGTACCTACTGTTTTCCGACAACCATGTTCCTACTGTTTTCCGACCATGAAATGCTTTTATTTTACCAACTTATATGGATTATACACATTTATACGTGTGTGTACGCTAGCGGGACTCATTACTTAAACTAGGCTTTTACTTTAAATGTGTATATATGTATATGTATATATATGCCGAGACAACTACATGCCAATACACACATACACATACATATAGAGATAAGAAATACATTTATATATATAGATATACACCTCCGCATAATTAAATATGAAAAGAATAAATGTTTTAGTCGGAAATTTCCGACAACTTTCCGACCAAATGATATGTTTCGTCGGTAAGTGGTCGGAAATTTCCGACCATTTTCCGACACCCATATCCGTTTTTTCGGTTTCTAAACCTTCTAACATGATTTTTTCATTACGTATTTTGTACACCTTAATTATACATGAAATGATTTTACTTTACCAACTTATACGTATAATTATACCCGTCATACGTGCGTCTAAGCTATCGGGACCCATAACTTAAACTAGGTTTTTACTATTGTATAAGTGTATATATATATGTATATTTATGTGTGTGTATGCACCGATACAACTACATACTTATACACACATACATATACATATAGACACAAGAAAATACATTTATATATATAGATATACACCTCCGCCTAATTCAATATGAAAAGAATAAATGTTTTAGTCGGAAAGTCATCGGAAATTTCCGACAACTTTCCGACGAAATATTATGATTCGTCGGTAAGTGGTCGGAAATTTCCGACCATTTTCCGACACCCATATCCGTTTTTTTTCGGTTTTTCAACCTCCTAACATGTTTTTATCATTAAATATTTTGTACACGTTAATTATACATGAAATGCTTTTACTTTACCAACTTATACGTATTATACACATTCATACGTGCGTGTACGCTATCAGGACTAATTACTTAAACTAGGCTTTTATTATTCTGTAATTATATATAGGTATATGTGTGTGTGTGTATGTGTATACTCCGAGTCATATACATACACATACATATAGACACAAGCAAATACATTCACATGTATACATATAGCTCAATATAATTGAATAAAAAATAAAGGTTTTAGTCGGAGATTTCCCACAACTTTCCAACCAAATTTTTTTCTTTTTTTATAATTTTTTTTTGTCGGAATTTAGTCGGAACTCCCTTCAAATTTCCAACGACTTTTTTCTTTGTCGGTAAGCGGTCGGAAATTGGTTGCTAATATTTGACTTTTATTCTAGTCGGAAGTTTGTTGGTAAGTGGTCGGAATTTCCGACTGAATTTTTTTAGTCGGTAATTTTGGTAGGAAATCCTCAATTCGGTGCAAACTTACTGATCATTTTTATTTTCATTTGTTTTGCGGCAGAGAAAGGTTATATCAATAACCAAACCTATAATCGATGATGCTTTGACCAATCTCTATTCGGCTTTGAACTTCCCCAAAACCCTAATCATGGCAGATCTTGGATGTTCCTCTGGACCAAACACATTACTAGTGGCATCCGAGCTCGTCAAGTCAGTTGACAAGATCCGACAGAAATTTGGTAACGATGAATCACCCGAAATACAGATCTACTTGAATGATCTTCCACAAAATGATTTCAACACCATTTTTCTCTCGGTGTCAAAGTTTCGGAAGAACCTTACAAACCAAATGGTGTCCAACAACTCTTCTTCACCGTGTTACATTTCTGGTGTCCCTGGATCATTCTATACCAGGCTTTTTCTAAGAAAAAGCATTCATTTTGTTTACTCTTCCTATAGTCTCATGTGGCTCTCCCAGGTTCTCTCTCTCTATATATACATATATATGTGTGTGGGGCAATAAATTTATGTTGGAATAATGTTTTAACTCGACAGGTGCCTGAAATGATAGATATAAACAAAGGGAACATATACATGTCAACAACAAGCGCACCTAGCGTAATAAAAGCATACCGTGAGCAATTTCAAAAAGATTTTTCAACGTTTCTCAAGTGTCGTGCGGATGAGATGGTGAGTGAAGGGCGTATGGTTTTGACTATACTAGGGAGACAAAGTGACGATCCTTGTAGCAAAGAATGTTGTTACATATGGGACCTCTTAGCTACTTCTCTAAAGGATATGGTTGCTGAGGTATAAACTATGGTTTAAGCACTACATTTTTTAGGAAATCAACTAAAAATTGCTTTAAGTTAATCTTAAATCGTTGAAAGCAGGGACTTATAGAAGAAGAGAAACTAGATTCATTCAACATTCCACAGTACACTCCAAGTCCTAAAAAGGTGCATAATGAAGTTGAGAAAGAAGGGTCATTCGTGATTGATTGCCTTGAGGTTTCTGAAGTGAATTGGGATGCAAGCACACGCAACAACCTCAATTTATCTGAAGAGGAGGATGTGCAAGGATACAATATGGGCAAATGTATGAGGGCTGTTGCTGAGCCTTTGGTCTTGAGCCACTTTGGTGAGTCGACAATTGACGAGGTGTTTAAGAGGTACGCTGAAAATATCAAAAGTAGCATGTCCAGAGAGAAGACCAAGCTCATTAATGTCACTGTGTCAGTGACCCGAAAAGGATGAACTTCTTATGATCGATTTCAACATCTATGCATAATAAACAACTATTTGGATTGCTTTGTTATAGTTAAAAGAATGCAGTTGCTTTTCCGTAAGGTTAAAAAAATGTGTTATATTCTAAACAAAATATTTTGTGTTTCACAAAAGACAAACAAAATGATCATGTGCTACGTCTTTTATTTGCCCAAACATCATTTTCACCAACACCATTTAAGCCAGTCGTAACTATTGTCAAACTTTTATACCGACACAATTTTCAAATAACTATTCGCTCTACATAAATATAACATCATGTATAGTTCAAATAACTATTCGCTCTACATAAATATTATTATGTTTAGTTCAAATTTAGGCTGCCATTTTTGAAGTAAAATGCTTTACAAAAGGAAAAGAAAGGTTTGCATATACTTTGGAATTTTCTAACTCATATACTCATAGTAAAACATTTATAATCGACACCCCGCCACAATGTACAGGCAACTTTAACTCGTTTAATGTACAAAAAGAAAATAGTAATTGAATCGCATGGAATTCAAATCGGATAATGCTCTTGTCGCCCACGATTCATCAAACACAGACCTATCCTATATGAAAGCGGAACACACAAACTCTCTAATTCCATATAGAATTCTTTTATAAACCTCCCTAACTATCCACCGAAAGAACCAATTAATTCGCCTTTATGACATGTGTTTAACAGTTCTTACCATATGTTGCTTCTTTAAAAATTCTTACCATATGTAGCTTTTTAAGACATTTATTATTGGACTTTATTTTAATCATATTTCCTTAGGTACCAATTATCAAACACTTAAATCAAGACTTACTTGTCTTGTTAATATCATTATAATACTTCTTATATTTTTATTTGGGACCGAAACCGTGATTAGTGAGTGATTATGTTCAAGACGAGAGAGATTAGAGACAAACAAACAACTTCTTTGTATTAATCTGGTTGTATAACATTACAAAGCGGCCCGATTACAAGATAACCGAACAATACCAAAGGAGTATACATCCGGGGAGAGACCAAGTGGTGATCTCTCCCCCCAAACACTAAAACTCTTTGTGAACTCTCTCAATGAGCTCACTTTCTATCTCTCTCTCTCTCTCTCTCTCTCTCTCTCTTGCAAACGAACCAAAGGGTTGCTATTTATAGCCACACCCCTTTGTCTTGCAAACGCACACGGTCAAACACATAACCCTCTCGTTTGACCACTTCAAACGAGCGGGTCAATACACATTCGTTTGACCGTTTCACTAACTATTACATTATCAGCATAAAAATAAAACTAATCTATTCGAACAGCATCGGACACAAAAACTGCACCAACAAATTCCCCCTTGCCCGTTGCTGTCGAATGCTGAAAATGCAACTGCAATCGATCTTCAGTCAAGTATCTGTTGATGTCATCTTCTCCGTGTTAACAAATTCCCCATTGACCGATGATCCAGGTAAGTAGTATCTTCACTTGAATAATACCAAACCCTTGAAGCTTTTCGTATAGTATTTCTCCCTCAAAGTACGCGTATCCGGTTGAGTGTTGTGCAATTTCCTCGCACGGCTAAATTGACCGATCTTCCGCTGATCTTCCAATACTCCAACCAGCAATTGATAAGGGTTCCATTCTTTAAAAGCTGCATCAAGTCTTGATATTTTCATAAGAACTCAATTAAATTCAAGCATACTACATTGGTAGAGTTTTCTGGTGAACTGTCTTCTGTAAACTATCTTTGCGGAATCGACCAAGTAATGCACTTTGATCTTCAGCATCAACACTCAGGAAGTCAACTAGACCGAGTATATCACTTGCAAGCTCAACCAGCATGCTTAGTTGAACTACATCCAGATCTCATTGTCTCGCCTTTGTGAAGTTGACCAAGTAATGCACTACGGATCTTTAGCATCAGTACTCAGGATGTTGATGTGTGTAAAATGCAACATATAAATTACATCAATTAAGGCATAAAACTAACCCTTTTTAAGTACTAATATTGGAAAAAGAGTGTTTTTGTCTTCCTTTTGTATTTTCAAGATTAAATGAGCTCAAACACACAAAAGAAGCAAAAAGACATCTAATTCCAACATAAATACAAGGAAAGGAACACTAGTGGACTGCCCGACCCCTCAACGGCATCTTCCCAAGCAAAATAGAGAAGACAGAAGGCTGAACACGCCCCGTGCTCAGCCAGCACGGGGCCGTGCCCAAGAAGCAGCAGAAAAGACAAACCTATAGAAGCTTCTATTGCCCACCACGGGCCGTGTCCAGCGGGCACGGGGGCGTGTCGAAAGTACAGCAGGCGCAATAATTGTAATTGCGAATTACAATTAATGAGGAGAGAGAGTGTCAGACAGGCACGGGGCCGTGCCCAGCGGACACGGGGCCGTGCCCAGCTCTCTGTTCAGCCTATAAATAGGAGTGCTTGGATTCATTTCAACTCATCCCTTGGCACACCACCTCTCTCACACTACATCCACCACCCACCACCACCATAACACCATCATCCACCACCATCATCCATTGTCCATCGTAGAGTGTGTGAGTCGTCTCGGGATCCAAGATTGATCGTAAGAGTTCTTGACAATCAAGGCCATGTTTGCCTAAGTCTCTTACATCACTTGGTGAAGACAAAGTGTCTAGTATAATACTTTTTATTTCTAATCTTTTGCACTTTTTATTTGGTTTTGTATTAATGACTTTAATAACTAGTTACTTATGTTGAAGGTGATATTTCCTTATCGTTTGTCCGTGGTGTCTTGGCATTATTTTACTGTCTATATAAAATAAAGGATTTTCACCATTCATATCTCCACGGTCTATATGGAGGTATGTTGGCTACCTGCTCGGGGGTTAAGGGAACGGTTTGGTAAAGGTCTTGCCATTGTTCAGCGTTTAGAGGTCCTGCAATGGACCTGGGTCAAATTTAGTAGGACCTCCTTCAATGCTTCACGGTATTGGATGGCGGGGGTCCAAACTCTTTGACCCCCTCATAAGTTAACTACTATTAATACTATAACCCGGCTATTTAGGACTGTATCCCTGCTGACTCAGACTACTTAGCCGAGGGTAACGTCACCGCCAAAAGCGGGGCCTACCACAATACTGCATTAATAACTTAATTCATTATCTTCCAATAATCCACCCTTTTAGGATTGTATCCTTGCTGACTCAAACTACTGGGGTGAGGGTAACGTCACCTTCAAAAGAGGGGCCTACTACAATAACTAAGATAATCTCTTAATTATGTGCAAAAGTGCGGAAATAATCAAAGGTTATACTAGATACGAGTCGGAACCAAGTGATTCATCTTGTCTATCTGTTTTTATTTTATTTTTATTTTCAGCATTTTAGTTAGTTTTTACTTTTCTTAGTTTAAAACATTTTTCTAAAACTTTTTATTTTGATTAGACGTTGAGGATAAACCGGTACTAAAAGCTCTTGTGTCCTTGGACGACCTCGGTATCTTACCAACGCTATACTACGCTCACGATGGGTGCACTTGCCCATATGTGTGTTTAGTGTTAGTAAAATATCGTGTTTTATAAATTTAAAACTTGGCTAAAATAAGTGTTAAAATGGCTTAAAATATACACCTAATATATACGACACTTCACACGCATCAAGTTTTTGGCGCCGTTGCCGGGGACACAAGGATTTTAAGAAAGTTAGGAATCAACGGCCTAATCATTTTTCCTTTTTCTTTTTAAATTTTTAGGATTTTTCTTAGTTTTTCAGCTTCTGCAGAGCTCAGCACGGGCCGTGCCCGGTGAACACGCCCCCGTGCTAAATCATTGGAACTGGCAATCCTGTTTTACGTCAAACAGTAAGCTGAACACGGGGCCGTGCTCACCCAACACGCCCCCGTGCCCAAGATTCACTTACTGAAAACAGAACCGTTAGATCCCGACGGTTGGTAATTTCTGACATAAACATGAGTGATAGTAATTGTTTTTACTTTCGGCACTCTTATGGTACGTGGTGTCAATTATGTGGTGGCAAACATGAAGAAGTAAAATGCTACTTTCTAAATTATAGGCCCCACTACATGGACCCACCGACTTCTTACAACCTTAAGAGGGGCGAAAGTAAAAATAAGCACTATTTCTCCCTCGAATGCGCCCAGCCGGATATTCTAGGGGAAATGCTCCTTGATGAGTTATTTCAACTAGAAAAGCTAATTCTGAATTGGTTAAAAGAGCTTAGGAAGGATTTTATTGATCCACCCCAAGACAATAACCATGAAGAAATGTTGGAACCGCATTCCGACAACCTCGTTGCTCCCGAAAATACCTTCGTACCTAGCAAAGACTTGGACGATAGTCGTCCCTGTGTCGATTGTGCCGTGAAGGACTCCCCATCGACTTCGTTCGGTGCATACATAGACCTGAGCGATTCGGCATATACCTTCTTTAACGAGAGCCCGGAAAAGGGTTGGACTTGTCCACCTAGAATGAAAATAGGAATTACCCTCACCGACAACCTCTTGCGTTCTCGCCTTAGTCTAGGACAATTAAGGTATCTTAGGCACTTTGGGGTTGTTCCAACCAGTAAGGAACCACCCGATATCGACGAAATCCTTAGAAGTAACAAAACTCCATGAGACAGTCTCCCGACACGGGGCCGTGCCCAGGTCAACACGCCCCCGTGCTCATCAAAAAGATTCTCTGCTGATTTTGTCAGAATACGGACAAAATGTGTCAGGATTTCCTCTGCACACGGGGCCGTGCCCAGTGGACACGGGGCCGTGTCCAGTGCGCTGTCGTTTTCTTTAAATGCAGCCTGAATCCTGCTCATTTTTTACCACTTCAATTGACAGAGATTCCTGGGATCTTCACTCATACCATCCTAGGTAAGTGCTAAAAGAAGGTTCCAAAGGACCCTCTTGTCCCTTCCACTTTTATTCATTTCCTCTTCTTTTAAAAATTTTTCAAATTTTCCTCCATGGAAGCTTGGAAATCCCATGATTCCAACCCTCTATGTGAAGTTTGTAAGATTATTTGCTAAGGATTTTTGCTTAAAAGTTAGTTGTATAACTTTATTTTAAATTATCTAAGCCTAAAAACCAGATAAAAATCATGAGAATAATTTAAAATTCCAAAACTCCTTAGCCTAAAATCCTGCAGACAGATGGACACGGGGCCGTGCTCATCGAGCACAGGGCCGTGTCCGAGGCTCTGTTTTGTAAAAAAAATTTTAGCTTTCTTCGGTTTCCTTCACAGAAAATGGCGAGCAGAACAAGCGGATCATCTTCAAGAAGTAACCGACAAGGGAGGAGATCTTCAACAGCAGAAGACTCTCTTGTAAACTATGTTTACGCTCTAAGGGAGGCTATTGACGAAATGACGGGAGTGGAGGAAGCATTGGTCGACCGTATCAACCATCTTACAGTGGGGCTGGAAGGCTGTCTCCATGAAGTAAACCTCTTGCACCAGAGGTTGAACCTTCTCGTCTCCCCGCCTTTGGTGCCTATAATAACCCAAAGGGCGTGGAACGTGGTACCCGAAGTTGTCATTCCAGCCGAATGGTACGCCATGCACCAAGAGCCTCCGCGAAGAGTGGTGCAAGGAGTCCCGGTGAATGTTCCCCCTCAACCACCAGCGGCGGAGGAAAATGAAGCGACCTTCTTCCTTCCTAGGGAGATCGAAGAATGGCTTTAAACAACGTTTAGGGAAGAATTCGTTCGGCTAAAAGTCCTACTATATCGGGAAACTATTCTCGAAATTTTCTTAAAATAGTAGAACTCCTTATGATAACCTCGTGTACCTGCTAACCTATTTAGTTAAGTTTTAATTTTATCTTAATTTAGGACTATGTAAGTTCTCTCTATGATGAAATGAAATGATGGTTTTTAAAGGTTGGATGGTTTTTAATGAATAAAACACACTCATGGTGGTAAGGGATGAAAAGGGGAACGTGAAAAATGACTTCATGCACAAGAACAAGGCAACCCGACAATTCTCTCCAATTCAGAAGGTTCAACACGGACCGTGCCCAACCAACACGGCCCCGTGCTGAACCACCTGCAGAAAAACGCCCAGTTCAGGTAACTGGACACGGGCCGTGTTCACCCGGCACGCCCCCGTGTCCAGACTTCTGTTTCTCTTGTTTTAATTTTGTTACTGGCACTTGAACACGGGGCCGTGCCCGGACAACACGGGGCCGTGTTCAGCGCCCAGTAACACAAAATTTTGCTTTTTAACACCATTTTACACATCTAATCAACCTAAAAATTTATTTTTGGGACACATTGAGGACAATGTGTAATTTAAGTGTGGGGGGGATGCTAAAACCTTGAATTTTTTGCAAGTCCTAAACACAAGCCTTACACAAAACTCTATTGGAACCGCTAATCACCCCAAATTTTTTCAAAAATTTCATTTTTTCTTACTTGTCTAGGTTCAATTCGGGAAATTCAAGTTCTCAAAAAGGATATATTTTTACAAATTTACAACCGATAGCGTAGTGATAAAAAGAACCAACATAAGAAAATTATGAAAAGGCATGACAAACTTAGTTAAAATTTGATTATATATACTTGATCACATAAAAACCCATTCCCACAAAAGTGAGTTTTGAGCCTTTATTGAGCATACAATTACATATCATTAGACTAAATGCTCATTTTTCGTTTCTTGTGTGAATAGCCGCTTGGTTCTTACGACTCTAGAACTTGCCATGACGATACATTCCCGGTCCTTATCAACTTAAACCCGAGTAAGTAAGTGATGGAGGCATTAGGACTAACCCTTTTTATTTCTACACCATTATTTTTCTTTTTCTTTTACCACCTACCCAAAAATCCCCCTAGTTAACCCCTTTGAGTCTAAACCTTTTCATTTCATAACCCAACAACCTTTTACCCACCAAAACCCTTTTTCATTTTAACCCTTTGTTTTAGTAACAAGTTCGGTTTTTCGTAAGGTGATCTTTCCTTAAAAAAAAAAAAAAAAAAAATCTGTTGAGGATGAAGCAAAAATAAACAAACAAGTTCATCAAAAAAAAATAACTTTGTTTGAATAAAAGCTTCATCAAAATAAAGAAGTACAAAAATAGAAAATCTTACGAAAACCAACACTTGTTACGCTTTTCGTTTTTTTTTTTTTCTACTAACCACTAACCACTACCCCAACCACCTACCTTTAACCCAAGCCTAACCCTTAACCCACAAAGTCCTCTTGATATTTACAAAGATATAAAAGTTAAAAAGGAGGAGGATTAATTGCTTGGCAATCAAGGCCATGTTTGCCTAAGTCTCTTACATCACTTGGTGAAGACAAAGTGTCTAGTATAATACTTTTTATTTCTAATCTTTTGCACTTTTTATTTGGTTTTGTATTAATGACTTTAATAACTAGTTACTTATGTTGAAGGTGATCTTTCCTTATCGTTTGTCCGTGGTGTCTTGGCATTATTTTACTGTCTATATAAAATAAAGGATTTTCACCATTCATATCTCCACGGTCTATATGGAGGTATGTTGGCTACCTGGTCGGGGGTTAAGGGAACGGTTTGGTAAAGGTCTTGCCATTGTTCAGCGTTTAGAGGTCCTGCAATGGACCTGGGTCAAATTTAGTAGGACCTCCTTCAATGCTTCACGGTATTGGATGGCGGGGGTCCAAACTCTTTGACCCCCTCATAAGTTAACTACTATTAATACTATAACCCGGCTATTTAGGACTGTATCCCTGCTGACTCAGACTACTTAGCCGAGGGTAACGTCACCGCCAAAAGCGGGGCCTACCACAATACTGCATTAATAACTTAATTCATTATCTTCCAATAATCCACCCTTTTAGGATTGTATCCTTGCTGACTCAAACTACTGGGGTGAGGGTAACGTCACCTTCAAAAGAGGGGCCTACTACAATAACTAAGATAATCTCTTAATTATGTGCAAAAGTGCGGAAATATTAAAAGGTTATACTAGATACGAGTCGGAACCAAGTGATTCATCTTGTCTATCTGTTTTTATTTTATTTTTATTTTCAGCATTTTAGTTAGTTTTTACTTTTCTTAGTTTAAAACATTTTTCTAAAACTTTTTATTTTGATTAGACGTTGAGGATAAACCGGTACTAAAAGCTCTTGTGTCCTTGGACGACCTCGGTATCTTACCAACGCTATACTACGCTCACGATGGGTGCACTTGCCCATATGTGTGTTTAGTGTTAGTAAAATATCGTGTTTTATAAATTTAAAACTTGGCTAAAATAAGTGTTAAAGGGGCTTAAAATATACACCTAATATATACGACACTTCACACGCATCAATGTCAGCTTGACCAAGTACATCGTTTGCGAACTCAACGAATTGAATTACACCCAGATCCCTGTAAAATCTCATAAAGGTTCCCCAGGTCTTCAGTGAACAGCGCTTTGAAACTATTGTAGACTTTAGATACCTGTATGTTTCCGTGCAAAACCCTTCACGCTGGCTGGAGAATTAATTAAAATCCTCAAATATGTGTCTGTGCAAAACATTCCATGCAGAACCTTTGGTATCACCAGAAAAACACAAACTCCACCACCTGTGATTGCATTTAGAAATTTACCGATGAAATTCCAAAACATAGGAAAATTTTTATCCCCCCATTTCTTTGGTAAAATGTCTAAAACTTGACAAATTCCCTCCACTGAGCGGAACTGTCATCAACTACACTGAACAGATTCTCTCCACTGAGCAGAATCTTTCAAACGTTCTCGGTTTTACTAAAAAATCACGAAAGCAACTTTCTTCTTTGCATATTCTAGTTGATAATGAAAGTCCCCTAGCCCCGTAGGATCCGACTTGTATCCCCCTAAAGTTCTGCTAACACCTAGTCCGAAAACTTCCATCATAGGCATAACTCTTCGACTTTGGGAACTCGTTAGGACCTGTCTTGGCTCTCTAAGTTCCTTCAATCGTTACCAAATGCGAGAATATGACAATAAACAAAATTCTTTCGAACATTTACGAACACCGATAACAAAACAATTTTTTACGTGCGGAAGAAAAATATACCGTTTTTGGCCCATAATAGTCGTGTCACCAGTTTTGACATTTGCATCGGTAACCGTGACTACCCCACGTTTAACAAAAATCAAGTTTTCATTATGCTTCATCATCCCGCGCGCTCCCGAACCCGTACGTATTTGACAATAAAAATTAACTCAAATATCTTTCCCGAACACCCGACCCCACTTTGCAACTCACGAATAAAGGCGGGTCCACGACTCCACGTCTCATCGTTATGTGCGGCCCTAGATAAGTCTCATGTTGATGCAAAGAAAATTTAGGATGACAAACATTCCCAATTACTAGAAGCCCAACTGCCAAGCCCAACTGCCAAACCCAACTGTCAACCCCAACAGCCTAGTTGAATGACAATTTATAAGTGGCAAGCTAGTTCTTCGTGAGATATGATCCAAAAAAATAAGAGTAGTGAGTCAATTAAAATCCAGCCCAACTCCACTACCAATAAGGATTTCGGCCCAACACTTTACCAAATCAAATATTCATATCTCATAAGTGGGCCCAAATAGAGAAGACCAAGCTGCCAAACTGAATCAGCCTCTGTCTTCTTTATTTCTCTGCGATAAGCAAGCATCCAAGCTCCACCCACTTTCAAGTCTCTCTCTACCTATCATCTGTTTTCCTCTCTCTTCACACTTCCTGCGATTCCACCTTCAAAGAACCCCCAAAAATCAAATCTTTCACCCCAATTCCACTTAAACAACATCAGGTGCTACCCTCAAAGACCATATCATCGGCGCTGGAGATGCAGAGATGTGGTGCGTTGACGGAGATGCAAAGGATTCACCGGCGATCGTTGACGGAGATGCGGTGGGGTATGGTTTGCTGATATGGTTCTTCGTGAATTGAAGATGAAGAAAAAAAGTCTTTCAGCAAGTAGGGTTCTTCGTGAATTATAGATGACGAAGAAGGTCTTTCATCAAGTAAGGTTCTTCGTCAAACTATATGGCATCTCAGTTGGTTCTTCGTAGAGTTTATATAATATGTTGACATGGGTTTTTCGTGAGAGTGTTCTTCGTCACACACATCAACCAACGAAGACTATTCTTCGTGGAGATATATAGTCTTCGTCACAAAGCACTCACTCTTTGCTGATATGGACTCTTCGTCACAAGAAGTTGGATGAACAATGGAGTCTTCGTGACTAAGAGGCTTCGTGGGTAGGAGATGAACATTGATGATTCTTAGTCTTCGTCAAACAAACACTCCCAACGAACCTTTGATGGTTCGTGGGTATGCATTGAGTGGTCGACGAACAATGGAGGCTTCTTGGAGAGAGACTCTTCGTCACAATGGTTTTCGTCCCAAGCATTGAGTGTTCGTGACATGAAGTCTTCGTGGCTTGGAGGGTTCGTCACAAAGAAGACTCTTCTCCGGGAATGTTCGTGGTTCACTTTTGGGAAGCCCTAGTTTCTCTTCAAGCAGCCGCCACACTCCTCAAGAACACAGCGACCTGTGTTTGCAGATCTGATGAAGAAGCTTCAAAACAAGATGAAAAACTTGATTTTCTTGTGTGAAACAACAAACCCAACCTTCGGTAAGAACCGATTCATCTCAGATCCGTATATCTCGGTCTAAATCTGGGTTTTCTTCATGGTTCCACTATTTTACATCTTAAACAAAAATCACAGATCTAGAGCACATGTGACTTAGAAAACTGTTAGATTCACTAAATCGGGCACCATGCCTCTGATATCAATTGTAGGATCGTGATTTGGGACGGAAACCGTGATTAGTTAGTGATTATGTTCAAGACGGGAGAGATTAGAGACAAACAAACAACTTCTTTGTGTTAATCCGGTTATATAACATTACAAAGCGGCCCGATTACAAGATAACCGAACAATACCAAAGGAGTATATATCCGAGGAGAGATCAAGTGGTGATCTCTCCCCCAAACACTAAAACTCTCTGTGAACTCTCTCAATGAGCTCACTCTCTCTCTCTCTCTCTCTTGCAAATGAACCAAAGGGTTGCTATTTATAGCCACTCCCCTTTGTCTTGCAAACACACACGGTCAAACACATAACCCTCTCGTTTGACCACTTCAAACGAGCAGGTCAATACACATTCGTTTAACCGTTTTACTAACTATTAGATTATCAGTATAAAAATAAAACTAATCTATTCGAACAGCATCGGACATAAAAACTGCACCAACTACATTCAACAAAACACGTAATTTAAGGCTCAACAAAACACCCAATTCTAACAATTTACAAATAACAATCAATCAATTAGGGTTCAATATTAACCAAAATGTCGGCGGGAAGTTTCTTTATGTTCGTAGGGCTGTAAATGAACTGAACGTTCAACGAACAGTTCGTGAACCTTCGGCGGGAAGTTCGTTTATGTCTGTTCGATCAACTTAAAGAAGGAACACGAACAACAAATTCCGTCCAACTAGCTTAGCGAACTTCGACTGCGTTCGTGAATGTTCAGTAATATGTTCGGTTACGTTCGTTCGTGTTTGTTTGATTATATTAAAAAATAATAAATTATAAACATTTTATCCAAACATATTGAAATCTTGAAACCATGTTTTTTCTAAGTTGGCTAAAATTTGGACATGCAAGAAATTTTTTTGGGATAATTATGTCTAAGTTAGTTAAACTTTGAATAATTATGTCTAAGGGGCTGTTTGGTAGCCTCCTAGTGACCATTCAGATACTAACTCTTAATGGTTTAAAACCTCTGAATGAATAAGAGGTAACCTCAAGTCTGAATGGTTAAGAGGTAACCTCTGAATGGTAAATCATTACATGTCACATTCTTCTACCTTCTCATTGGTAAAATTCTTAATGGTTCCATTAAGAGGTAGTCTCCTAATGACCATTCAGAGGCTACCAAACAACCCCTAAGTTAGTTAAACTTATTCATTTTTGTGGTTGTAGTAGACTTCTTGTTTTTTTTATTTAACATTTGATGGTTGTATATAAACTACTTATGTCCAATATTTAAGGTTAACAATGTTGTTATTTTTTATTTTCAAGGTAAATGTTATTTATGTTCGTTTTTATTCGTCCGCGTTCATTTGTATTCGAGACCAGCGCTTACAAACTGTTTTGTGAACAACTGAATTTCCTTACATTACATTATGGCTCCCTTTTTTTTACTTTTACCCTTTTTCACATAAGAATTTTAAGTTAATTATTGAACGTCCCCAATTTAAAGTTAGGGTTCCTTTTCTTCTCTTTTATCACTGCTATATGTTTTTATCAGAAACGTATGCCCTTTTAGCTGTGATACTGTCGTCGGAGTCGTCATCGATAAAAAGTTCTGGCCATCTTAGCTTTGCTTTTCTCTTCTTAAATACTCTCCTTCTCTAGCGACAACGATAAAAGGGTTAGAGTAAAAAAAGTGACCAGGGTACATATGCAAGCTAAACGAAGAATCTAGAACCCTTGGAAAAAAACGTGCATCAACCAAGGGTGCGGCTCGCCCATCCTTAGGACGGCCCTGCACTTAGCACCAATTACAAGTTATCATCTCATTTTTTTCCTAAGAGTTCCCTAAATGTGCAAGAAAGAGGTCTCTCGACTTTTCTTTTAACATTTAATTATATATATATATATATATATATATATATATATTATATATATTAAACCCATTAAGTCTAACCACCTTCCAAATCAATCTCCACCGTCGGATCATGCTGAGATTAAATCTCAGCCACTTAAACTCACAAAATTAACCGCTATTGTGGCGGTTCAGAGCGGTTTCCTTAATGGGTGGTTAACTCCACATTTTCCTACCCATTATCTCCACAACTTTGGTGGTTATCTCCTAATTTTCGTGCCCATTATTATATTATTGTTTACAACATAATAATCGTCACTTTTGACAAAATTAAGTGCTTTTCGATTGATATTGCCAGTCTAAGTTAGACGGTTAATTGTGAGAATTATATATTATATTGCCACCCTTAACCTTAACCACCTTTTTAGATGATCTCAACTGTATAAAGTCCTCAACTTTTGATCTCAGCCGTTTAAAGTACCTAAAATCCTTCTAGAAGCAGCAGTTCATGGCAGTTCCACACTCTCTCTATCTCATAAGCAGACAGTTGGCAACAGTTTACATATATGATGCACACGTTCTCCGCTATATTTGCCGCTTTGTTCTCCCCAACTACCCTAGGCCACCCATTATAAACCCTCACCCACATCGCCAAGGACACCACATTTGCTTTTTTTTCTCTGTATTCGCTAATCATCCTTCATCACCCTAGACACAAATTCGATGAATCACCTCAGTAATGATTTCGGCTAGATCTCCGCTTCAAAACCCCCCACGATCCCCCCTACGCACCTAAATTGATGCTTATGAAGTCTCTTTTTCCTTTGAATTTTAAAGCTCTCTCGATGCATGTCATTCAGCCGGTCGTCTAGGATTTCAAGGTAGTTTGTCTGATTTCAAATCTTCTTTCCGTTTCTTCATATTCATTTGTGTTCTCACTGATTGATTGATTGATTTTGCTTACGGAACTCGCCGGTATATAGTTTTATAATGGTTCAGTTCATATATGAGAACAACAATGTCTGGCAATTATTGGAGCCAGAGGTGAAAACTTGCCGAAGAAGAGATTCCGGTGTACCTACTGGCGAGCACGAACCATTTCCTAAACAGTGCAAGTGATCTTCTTTAATGGCTAATCAGGTCGATCTCTTTAATTAGTTTAATTTGGGTATTTTTTTTAATACAAATTGTTGTGATTCTTCCTATTTTGTATTACAAGTTTTAGAAACAAAAAGTGTGCTTACGGTTTCGATTTTGATATGAATATTTCTTATAATTGTTCTTAAGGTTTTGGTTTTGATTTTGATTTAGTTACTATCAATATTTCAATTTTCTTCAAGATTCCCTCTTGATAAGTTTTGTTGTGTATTGTTATGTGATTTTGGTTGTTAGTTTTTGGGATTAATAGTTCATCACATGTTTCACTCTAAAGGCAGAGTTAACAACTAAATTTGCAGATTATGTTCAAATAAATGCTTATATTTTGTGTTGTTATGAATCAGGGATTCAAAGTTCTTAAGCTCATTATTGATGTCCTTGAAAAAGTTGGCTTCTTAAACTCGAGAACGGGCTTTGATCATAACCAATTAAATGTCGTTGACCAAATCATGGCCATATCAAAGTTATGTAACTGCTTTAGTAATTACGGTTTACAATTTTTTTTTTAAAATGGTTTTGAGGTTTGCATAATGTTTGGATGCCCAAATGGTTAAAGATTGGTTTATTTGCTTTTCTTTTGCAGGTTGCGTCTATTCTTCCTTATGATGCACCACTAGAAAGCTTGGAAAGTATTCATGTCGAAGTTCTCAAATCACATGCTTTAGGTCTCAGGATGGTAAGATAGCATTATTTGTCAGCATAAGTTCTTATTCTTTTTTTTAATCTCAAATATTTGTTCGTAATATTATCATTGGAATAATACAATAAATAAATTTTGTCATTTACCAAATTTGTTCAGAATGGAAATGATGACATAGATTGTGAGGAAATGGCTGTTGAGAAAAGATGATGATCATCATGCTAAGTTGTTGGCATGTGGAGCTATTATTGTTCTGAACTCCAGTTGCAAGTTTTATAGGATTTTGAATCTACATATTCAGAAGGCATTGTTCACAGCAAAGTATTTATATTGTTTAAGTTTTCAATTATCTTCTCTTTATAATCTGGAATAATAACCATGTCAAAAGTATCAGATTTTGATTTAAAAAACACAAAATGAATGAACTCGCTCAACATTCTTGAACCTTTTTCTATAAAGAAAATCTAAGTTAGTTGGTTAGAACGTGGTTATATTCTTTTAATATTTTGTGTTTACATAAAGATACTTAGGTGACATGTCACTCTCAGTATGCAACTTGGCGGGAAGCATAGCAATTCTTTACAAACTGACATTGGAGTGATATACTGGGTAAGTCTAATTCATCATTAGTTTCTTCTTCTTCTTCTTTTTAGTTTGAAAATCGCATATGAAGTCGGAATGTTCGTTAGCATGTAATTACTTATGTGGTATGTTTTTCAACTTCAAACATTAATATTGATCAAATTATGTGTCTTAGCTTCATATGATTCGATTGTTTTGAATTTATTGATGTCCACTTGAATGGTTTGTGTTTAAACAACTTTCTGTATTCAGTTTTTTTCGTGTTTGCAATATATATTTTTATCCTAATTCAAGAGCCTTGCAAAATACAAGCTAAGCATTTCGTTGGGAGGTTGCAGGGGATTCATTGCTAATCAGGTACAATATTCTTACACTCTTATCTCTTATGCTTAGTACATTTTTTGTAAAGGAGATAAGTTGTAGTGCAACATGTCCAATTTTAGAATGCGTAAAATGGGTAAACAACTATATTTTCTTATTAATTCTTGGTGCGTTTTTTGTAGAGGCGATAAGTGGTAGTGCAACAGGTCCAATTTTAGTACGCGTAAAATGGGCCAATGACTATTTTTTTATTATACTTATGTGATTTTACATCCTTTTTAGGACATGTTTTTGTCAAACTTATTCTATGTTTTACAAAGCAAATCACTCCTTACATGTATGTGTATTTTTATCGAATAGTATTAATTAAGAAAGTCACAACAGAAAGACATTCCCCACCTACAAATGGCAACATATAACTAGGGGTGTTCATCGGGCTTTTTCTTCGGGTTTCGGGTCGGGTTGTCGAGTTTTTGTCTAGGAAAAATTGACCCTATAACCGACCCATTTAAAGTTCGGGTTAGTTGGTTTTGGGTTATTCGGTTTTGGGTTAGTTCGGGTCGGGTTGTTTGGTTTTCATGTTTAGACGTAAAATGACAAATTAATGTTTTCTTTACAATATATCATCAAAATTCATGTTGCTACTTTAAAAATATCATCAAAGTTCAAACATTATTTGAACTTTGATTTCGTATGTTAAAGACTCTAAACCAAAACAATTCTATAAGAAAAAACAATAAATGTTTGGGTTTTTTTCGGATTTCGTGTTTCGGGTTTTTCGGGTCGGGTTGTTCGGGTTTTTGGTAGAGAAAAAGTGACCCCATAATCGAACCACTTAAATTTCGGGTTTGTCTTCGGGTTTTTCGGAGATTCGCTAATTTAGGTTTGGGTGGCTTTGAATTCGGGTCGGGTTTCGGGCTTTGGATAAAAATGAACAGGCCTACATATAACCATTTGAAATATGTGGACCGCGAAGAGTCTAGCTGTTTTTTTTATTTGAATCTAGTCTTTCAAACACATCAGAAACCGATTGAAGAAAGCGTGTGAAAATAAAGAATAATGATGAAGAGTTATTGTATTGTGGAAACGAGCACATGAAAGGTTAGTACTCCTACTGCTTGTGGTGGGGGCTACAAAATTCAAGGTAAACTGAGACTCCCTAGGTGGCAA
Organism: Helianthus tuberosus; assembly: GCA_030545235.1. NCBI lineage: Eukaryota > Viridiplantae > Streptophyta > Magnoliopsida > Asterales > Asteraceae > Helianthus > Helianthus tuberosus. Next base: position 19,800 of record JARYGA010060503.1, on the reverse strand, counting down.
AATGGGCACCCAGTGGATCAGGTAGATTGATTACAGGTAAATCTTGGTACGTGTCAAAATAAGCCTGATCGGATTGGATTGACCCAGAACACATATGCATTAAAGAATAGCTTTATGCGACTTTCGACTCATTTAAGATAAAATATAAACCATGTTAACATATTTATAAATGTATGTCTGGGTTGAGAGGTTGTTGCACCATAGAATACATAGTTAACGAAGCTAGAAGCTTTTATGTAGAATACAAGTGGTAGAATGTATGGATCTCAGGTATTAATTTTGGTTTAGAACGGGTCAAATGACTTATCTACCCAAGGTTGGGTGGGTTGACTAATGGGTCGTCGGTCAAATCGAGTTTGGGTTAAAACAAGTCACTTTTTAGTACTAGGTTAGGTTGAACCACAAATACGTTTAGGTCCATTTAAGATTCCATAATTCATATAAAAGCACACAGATAGCATTAGCATTACACTTGCCACACAATATATATTTTACCGACTAAATTTACGTTATCGAGTACATTATTACATACATTTTGCAGAAGATCGGGTGACCTGAGTGACACTGAATCCGAGTCCCCGACTAATAGGTTTACCTGGTACAATTGTACTAAGCCAACCCATGGTTGAGAAAAAAAGGTTTTAATGTTTATGTTTTTTCATTGTAAATAGATTAAGTGGGTGTGTGTTTTATTATAGTGGTCTGAATGAGCCTGCACTATCAAGAGGTGGCATCTTAATGAGTTCCATTATGGTGAGTTGATCGAGGTTTGGTTAAACTCTATTTTTTGTTCACTTGATCCTCTAAGCTGTTATGTTAATCTTTTCACATAGCTAGAGTAATGCTTATGCTATAGTGATTAGTACACTTTTGTATGGAAGTTGTACATTACTTTTTGGTCTTTTTTTTTTGTACGTATGTTCCATAGACCACAGGTTCGGTACCGAAAAATAAAAACTTGTGGCCAAACTTTGTTCTAAAATACTTTGTTCTAATTTCATGATTTGTTAATTCAATTGTGCCATGACTTTAATTTTTTCAGATTGATTGAATAAAATGGGTGAGAATTTATTTGGAGTTTCAATTTTGTAATGACCGAGCCTCACCTCAACCTCGTCAGCTGCTGCAACGTGCTCAATGCCAGATTTTATTCTCTTGCTACCAGGTATACATATATGAATCTCTTCATTTGAAACACAAATTACAAATTAATATGGTCTAAATTTTTGTTTACATCAGTCAATTTATAAAATCGTAATTGTTTGAACAGATACTAAAACTACAACTCGATTAATATGAATTTGATTGTACTTAATGTTGTTTTGACCAATAATTGGTGGTTTCCAAATTTCATGAACAAGGAATTTTATCAAAAGACTTTGGGGAGATTGGGGTGGATACGGTGAATCTGTTCAGGGGTACTCCAGGGGTCGGGTTACAACATCGTTTCTGGAGAGTGTGTAGGTTGTTGTTCGACCAGCCACTATGTAGAAAATACCCCAGCTTATTTGAACTCGAAAGGGCAAAAAATGTTGTTATCGCAGACAGGTTGTCGATAGAAAATGGACTGAACAGGTTATCCGTATCGTGGTGGCGACAACCGGCGAGTATGGTGGAAGTGGCGGAGCTCATAGATCTGACTAACTAAATCTCGATGTTTACAGCGAGGGCTGGGGAAGATGGGTGGACCTGGACACTGGATAGTTCATTGCGCAATCATGTCCAAAAGCCCTCTTCGCAGTGGGGTATCTATATTACGTCACTTCCTGCAAGGAAATCGTTTGCACTCATGTCCACTTTGGTAGTTGTAAAAAGATTTGTATCTTGTAGTTTATTTTATACACTAGATGAGTTGGCGTTTACATGTAATATTTAAACCTTGATATTTTATTTTTTTATAGAAAATTCTTATTGAAATGTTTAATTGTCGACCTGATGAAGCTGAGGTAATATATGCATCAGCAAAGAAGGCCGAACTCAAGTTGACATTTTCCCAACTAGGCAACTACCTCAAACCCATGATATTGGTGTATGAACACTAGGCTTGGTAAAATGGATGGGCCAACATACCAACAATTTTAATTTTCATGCATTCTAATGTATAGTTTGACATGTTTTCTTTAGTGTTAATTCTTTCATTTTAATACGGTGGCCAGATACAACATAACAGACGTTTAATCATATTGGTGGGATCAATGGCGGAGCTTAGTGTAAAGCGGGGGGTCAACCCCCCCCCCCCCCCCCCCCCCCGAATGTTTCAGTTAGAAGTGTAAAATTTCCTATTTTTGGTTCGAAAATTTTAAAATTATATAGGATTATCCCCCCAATTATTTTGCCTAAATATTTATACAATAAATTGGGTCCCATGACTTTCCGCCCCCTCGGAACTTTTGGTCAAGCTCTACCACTGGGTGCGATCCGGTAACGCCTATATTTGTTTGTTACGCATGGGTAGCTTTAAGTGGCTAAGTCGTGTGTAACGTCTTGTGGTGGCCTACGATTTTATGTGAACAATAGTGGAAAGCACAAACAATGAACTAAAAGTTAATAAGTCATTTTTGTAGTGTTTGGATAATATGTTGAGAAGGAGTTTTTGTGGTTTGAAAAGAAGAAAAAGAAAAGTTAAATGGTTGTGACTTTTTCAAAAAGGAAATAGGGAGATCGAAAAGAAGAAAAGGAGATGCAATCCCAAACACCCTCAATATATATTATATTTGTTTGTTACGCTGTTAGCGTAACCCGTCCACCGGACGGGTATTAAACTAGTTTAATAAGTTTAAGAAGAGTGAGTTTCATTGGGGAACCAAAAAAAGTGGGAAGTTAGCCTACATTTCCATGCCTTCATCCCAACACTTATCTGTCCATCTCAGTTGATCAACATGTTTCCTTTTTCCCCTTATGCGAGAAACGATGCACCTAGGAACCGCAACTGGCCACCATACACGAATTAAGGCCACCACACACAATCACCACGCGCGAACAAGTGATCCTCTATCTTTTGAACCCATTTTATTAGTATGGCTTCACCCCAATCTACTAGTTCACAATCTCTACTCGTCTACTCATACAAAGTTACAAACCTAATCAAATAAATTAAAATAATATAACTAGCCATCAAATGAGTTATTCAAATTTCAGAGAAGAAAATCTTACCTCTGGTTAGAATTTTGTCGGAGTTCTTGTCAGGCCGCAAGGGGAAGCGATCATCAGCACTCGTGGTTAGTGGCGCTGCTTCTTTGGAGTTTGGACTATGCCTATTTTTTTAATAAGATTTAAACCTTTAAATTCATGGGCAATGGGTTAAGGACCTAAACCTATAGTCTTTGAACCTAAGTCAAAATGGTTATCGGGCCTAACTCACAATGGTTTAAAATTCATGGGCTAAGGGCGTAAGTTAATTGATAGTTATATAAGTTATACTGATACTTAGTGTTTATATTAAATTTATATTTATAACTTTCTAATTAGTTTTTAGGGGTTGGCTTTAAAATTTCATGGGGGTCGGCTTCAGGGGGATTGCAAAATTTTGTGGGGGGCTCTCGGGATTTTCACATATGAATAACACTAAAGTAATTTAAAGGTTGGTGGATGCCATCCGCCCATGGTTCTCAATGCCTGTTTAAACTGATTAGTCTGGTAGATTGAAGGAACATGTAGTTCAACGTGAAGATATGAGTGCTTTTCAGTGTTTTCAAATCCGGACCGGACCGGCCGGTTGGACCGGGAACCGGCGGTTGAGCCGGTCCGAGTCATGGTATCGGGCCGGAAATGCATTGAACTGGAGTTGAACCAGCGACCCGGCGGTTGGACCGAGAAAACCGGCCGGTCGGACCGGTTTTTTATATATTTTTTTTCAAATTTAACCCTATTAATTTTTATAATATTTATGACATCTTCTGGTTCTTACGCCCGATCAGACCATTAAGCCGGTAAGAAGACCGGTTCGACGTCTGGTCCGGTTCTGAAAACATTGGCGCTTTTGTAATATTTAGATACTCATTGGAATATTTAGAACTCCTTTACTAATATGATGGAATGGTGAAATCCAACAACCGAAGATTTTGATCAATATTTTAATATAAAGTGACATATTCTGACAAAATATAGAAACAAATATATTATACAAACTCTATTTTATGTAAAAACACTAGAAACCATTCATAATATGTCACATGTCATCCCCTAATTCATATATGAAGGGAATTTTTGTATAAAAGTTTAGACTTGGTTTCTAAAAATTCCTAAAAATCATGTCAGAAGTTTCAAATTAATGTGCTAGTTATACAAATTCATGTGTTGCTTGCATATGTGTTGGTTATAACTATCTATGAATGTGCTAGTTTAACAAACTCATGTGTTGCTTATATAAATTATGTGTTGGTTATAATTGTGTACGTATGTGCCAGAATAATTATATGCATATGTGCCGATTATACAAATTCATTTATTGTTTGTATATCAGTACATTTATAAAACACTATTTTGTAACTTTTTTAAAAATGTCAATTAAAAAAAAAAATATATATATATATATATATATATATATATATATAGCAATATTATACAAGTATTAAAGATAAATAAATGCTTGATTTTATGGTATAGTTTTTTTAATAAAATACTAAGGTATATAAAGTTATTTTAGTTTTAAAAACCGGGCGGAATTAGTATTAATGGAAAATGATTAAAACATCATTGAATCACATTAAATAGTATAGTTATTGTTAATTCTTATCCTTTAATTCAGTTAATCAACACTTAAAATTCGTTCTCACTATTTTATATAAAACTAGATGGAAGCTCCCCGCCACGATGCGGCCGGGGGCCTACAAATTAAGACGCACACCCAACTAAACACAATCAATTCAGCATTCAAAAGTTGTAATTATCAAATCATTATGATCTTATTGACCGTCAAAAACATAACAAATTTTCTCAACAATTTGAATCAGACTGTAAATCTATAATGATTACAGCTAAGTAATCTAAAAACAAAGTGGGTTACTAATTCATAGTTGATAAAAAAATCTACAATGCAACATGGTTTACTAATTCACATTTGATAAAAAAAAAAAAAAAAAAAAGATCTACAATCTTGCATATATCTATTAAACAAACATGTTCACATCAAAGCAAAACTCACATTCTCATGATGCAAATGTCGAAGAAGCTTAATCACATGAAGCTTCTGCTTCGCATCCACACAATTATCGAAAGCATACGCAATCTTCTTCAAAGAAACCATCTCATTCGTCTCTGAGTCCAGCATCAAACTGATCACAATCACAAAAATATACACATACCACATTATCCCATAAGCACTGCGTCGAATCAACATGATTAGAGGATGGTAACAAAGAGAGTCATAAACTGTACCGAAAAATGTTTACATGCCCACAATTAACAAAGAGAGTCGCAAACTGTTCTTGGTTTACGTACATTTATAAAATAGTAAAAAAGATACATTATGCTCTAATTTTTTTACCAATAAGCAACAAAATAAAAACAAATTTTCTTTTATATATATCCTTCTTTACCTGCTAATCAATATCAAACACACATACTGTTTTTTTAATCACATCGTCATGTTGTGCCATTCTAGTTCTGTTGTTCACCCCCCCCCCCCCCCCCCCCCCCAGCCCCTTTTGTCCATGACCGGAATTCCCCTTCTGATCATAAACATCATAAGCCACCAAGAATTCGCAAACTAACAGAAAACTTATACCTTTGTAGGACTCTAATTGAATAACTGATTCTTTAGAAGTGATTTGTCAAGATCTATAGCAGATGGAGGCTGATGGTTCCCACTTGCATACAAAAAGTTTTGAGCTTGCCTCATCAGACTATTTGTATTCGCTTGCAATATTGTAAATTTCTTGTTAAAGGCGAATTCGTGGGATATTACAGCTAAATTTCACTTATTTTGACTTGTAATATGACATTTTATCAGGAAAACCTTGAGGGAGAACATGTCGAAAGAGCTTTGTACAGTTTTCAGCGCATTGAAGCGGCAATGAAGATGGCTTTCGCGACTTTAGTTTAAAATATCTCTATTGCATATGATATGCATACCCTGCCAACGTGATGACCAACCAAAATCACCTACGAAACTGAGTAGGAATACCAAAACCGAGTTATAGTGGTTTGCAAATAAGCATTAGCTTAAAAAAGATGATTCATCGAAGTATATCTATTTCTGCTTTTATATTACAACGAACATCAATAAACAATAAAAAATTATAAAGTATATATGTTGTAATTAAAGGAATACATATTAAGGGGAAGGTTCATTTGAGAAGAAATTTAATGTGAGAAGAAAAGAAGAAAGGGCATATTAGTAAAATAATATTTCATTTATAACTCATATCATTAATTTTTAACTCTTTAATTAATTAGTCAACTAATCATTAATTATCCTACATATAATCTACAAAACCTACACATATCAAAATTTTCCTACATATACCCTACACATTATAAATTTTTTCCCTACACAGTCGAAATTTATCCTACACACCTTGAAATATATTCTACACAACTCGTAATTTATCATACACAACTAGTAATTTATTCTACACTTTAAATTAAGTTTTTTTTTAATTTGGAAAAAAAGTATATATTTTGAAAAGGAGTTACAAATTTAATTTAGTTAGTTATTAAAGGGGAAGAATACAAATTAATGATTTTTGTAAGTTTACCAATATACCCTTATATTAAAATTAATGCAAATATTAAATGAAGTAAAATGAAGCATTTTTATTGGTTGAAACTTCTTTTTTTTTATTCTTACAAAAAAAAAATTCTCATTTGAACCCTCCGGTAGATATTAATACTTATCATGGCAACTTTAAATATCCAAAGTCTTTTTATAAGAACCAAATTTAGAAAGGTGATAAACATTAATCATTAATTGAGAAATAAAGCTTAACCATATGAACTAAAAAAGATGTCACTTTCCTATACAGTGTTCTAAATTGGAGAAAACTTTATGCAAGATTGGCCACAAAGTCAAACTTTGTAAACCCAATTTCAAATGTATGTCATGTTAAAGGTAAAAAGACACATAACTCCTCATATGGTGTTATTCAATAAACTACAAAAATCATAAAGAAATTATAATCAGCTAGAAAGCATCACATGCATCATCACTTAACGATAAGTAGGTTGCTAGCTGTGATGCTTATGCAAGCAATCGAACAATACAAAGCATCAAAAAGAATTAAAAACACAAACAAATTAATACTGAAATCAAGATTGATGAACCTTAGAAGGTCGAGTAGAGAATTGACAATGAGGAAAGTAGAAGATAGATAAGAGAAAGGAGACACCACCGGCAAACCACCTGCGAATAATCAATCAAAAATAGCAAAGGGTGAGATGAATAGAAAAGATTCAAAAGAAAAGCCCCAATCTTGAAAGTTGAAGAAAACCAACCCTCGTCCAGGCGAAGGCGACGACGGCGCGTACACCATCTCTGTCGTCATAATCGCCTATTAATTGAGTGAGGTCAAGTGGAGGCGTTGTTGAGGAGAGTGAAGTAGGCGTCGGAGTGGATGCAGGAGCGACGGGAAGACAGAGAAGAGGGCGGTGGAAGATAGTTAGGGTTTCTATTGATGTTTTTGTTTCCCTCTCTCTCCCCTGCGTTTTGTGAGGATGGGTTTCTAGCATCAAAAAGTTGATGTACAGTTATCAATGTTCAAAATACAAAGGTTTAGCATGAAACACAATAGAAGCACAAGTTACAACAACCAATGCACCTTTTTGTTGCAAATTAGAGTATATATAAATAAGGTTTGTATCGGATCTTAACTCTAAATTTATATAAAAAAATTATAATCACCTTAGAGGAGAGCCTACTAAAGTCATGATCAAATTTATATAACTACGACCCCGTTATTGGGCTTTCTCTATTTGAACATTAAACATATAGTTTAGTGAACCATTTCAATCTTTGCAAAACTATTTGGGCTTATAGATAACCCACATTATAAATTTATATGGTCATACCCTATGAGGTGGGCTACGCCATAGATCTAGTGGAAATCTGGAATACAGCAATAAACCAATCGGCACTGGATTTGATTAATTTATTACCCAAAAAATTACTGGTTTGTATTTTTTAATCATAAGCACAAGTTACTTACTTCGGCTTCCAGGTTAATTCTTAAACTTTTATAATTTTATGTTACAATTGATATACTTATTATTTTTGTGGATTAATTGTTTGTTGGTATTAATTTTACAAATCAACTTCCTTCTTAATAATGACAAAAATCAAGACAATAGATGATTTTAAAAATACTTGTATCATTTTTCTTTTATTTGTGTAAGTTTGACATTAAAAAAAAGTAAAAGAAATTAAAAGAAAATACATAAATTTGAAAAATAAAAGTAAAAAAGGCGAAATAAGTGAAAAACATAAATTTGAAAAATAAAAGTAAAAAAAGGCGAAATAAGTGAGAAAGAAGTGATAAACAAATAAACACATCAAGTAGGGCATGAAGATATAAAATAAAATTGTCTACTCGTGCCAATGAACTCAAACTTTGACTTCTAAACACTACAATTATTGCAATCACCAAGAACAACACATACAACACATCTTCTCATATAATTATGTCGATATACACACACAATATATAACACTTATTAGTCAACTTCTGCTATCAGCAACCTTTCATAACAAACCATAAATACTAATGTTTCATGTTGATGCCATTGGATTTGATTTATTTATTTATTTATTTATTTATTTATTTTGTTTATCATCTATAACCATTTTACTGTAAAAACTAACCATTTCATACAATCATAATCATACACAAACACTTATCCGTACCATTAAAATGATATAACCACACAATGTCAATGATGTAACCGTACAATAAAAAAAAGGTAGAACAAGATTATACTAATATACTAAAAAGAATAAAAAGCAGGACTTTATTTTATTATGGTTTTAAAATTTATAAATTATATATAACTTATTTGAGTTTAATAAAATTTATAGTACCACTAGTGTTGGATTGCTAAGGCTAGAGGGTGTGGGATAACCCCCTTGGGGCTTTATAAGCGCCACGTAGGCGCCACGTCAGCCAAGGGGGCTTTATAACCCCCCCCCCCCCCCTTTTAACATGGAGGGTGTGGTAGTATAACCCCTAGGGGCGCTATAAAGAAAAAAAAAAAAAAAAACTTGATTGGTGCAAACAAGTGGGCCCCAGCTGATAACCCCCTCCTCCCTCGTTACCATGTATGGCGCCCCCTCCTTAACATGGAGGGTGTGGGTGTATAGCGCCCGGGGCGCTATAGAGGCTGAGGTGGCGGGTATGGCGCCCCCCACACCCTCCGGCCTAAGGATATTATTTGATAGGACAATACGTGTACTTTATCTAGTGTTCTAATGGTATACTTATCTTTAGAGGGTTAGTTCTTTTTAACGGGAGTTTGAAAACCATTGACTAACTAGCTCCTTTATGGTCATTGTAATTGTTATACCATAATATATCCAAACCACCATTGGTTTTATTCTAAATGAGTGGATTTGGGAGGTCCTTGGCATCTATTCTACCTTTTTAAAGAATATATTGTGCACCTCCTATCATCTTATATTCGAACAAAATTTTGTAACTCCAAAAGGTAAACATTCAACTTACCATATTGTACTTCGGATTTCGTATCTAATTCACATAAGTTACGCAATTGAGACATTTGGATATATGCTTGCCTTATTATTAACTTGGAATATGTTCTATAGTTGTTTAAAGCGTGTATGATATCATCAAAGATGATATTGATTCTTTTAATCGAACAATCTAACTAGTCATATGATACAGGCATATGTGGGCAGAACTAGAGGGAAACCGAATGGTCTTTTGATCCTCTGCCGGTCAGAATTTATGTTAATAGGAATACATAACGGATGAGCTTTCTTGTAATTTGACACCCTGTTTTTTATCAAACACTCAAACCAGCTGTATTATACATGCATGTATATGTGGAACTAGAGGGAGTTTGGGTCCGTTGACCCTTTGCTGGTTAACTTTGATGTTAATTGCAGTACTAAATGAAAGAACTTTCTTGTAATTTGATGTTCTAAATTGATGTACCCTATTGAATATATGTTACAACTTATCACTTACAAAAGTTTTAATCTATTTTATTAACTCTAGAGATCATCATTAAGTTTTTAGTGGTTTATGGTGTTGGTAGTGTGGCCAAAATGCCAAATATGTTTCCCCTTTCAAATCGTTTGGTGCAGAGGTAAAATGTTTAATATGTTGTCAGGGAATTTAATATTATGATACCAAGTATAGTTAACTAGTAATAAGCACTCCACTTTGTGGTTGGGGCGTAAAACTGTGTCAAATAGTATCAATGTCATACCACCGTCAATGACCACCAACACTGAAATTGCGGTATGTTAATGCGAATAGATTAGACCGAAACGAAAAACATAGAAAATAATAACTAAGTTGATGTAGGAACTCGCATTGCAACAAACCTATCAAACGGGAAAAAATAGACGACATAAAACATTAAACCGCGCATGTACGTTGCGTCGTGTTAACCAACAAAAGTTAGAATGAAACGTAAAAACGTTGAATCGCACACGCACGTTGCAATGTGTTAACTCGTAAACTTTAGAACGAAATGTAAAACGAAAAATTTGTAAAATATGAAAAGTATTGAGGACCAAATTTGAAAGTAAAAAAATTATAACGTTAAATTGTAAAAGATCAAAACTTTTTGGTAAGAAGTAAAAAAAAAAAATCAAATAGTTTTGAGTTAAAAATGTAATAACATTTTTTTTTAAATCCTCCAAAGCATTGGATAGAACTCCTCTATGCATAAATATGTTGTAAATTTATAGTATTGAAATGAAATGAAATAATTGTTTTATAATATAATATTTCATATTAATAATTTTCTTTGTTGTAACCTTTTTGAACTTTAATAATTAGTTTTTCATATTCAAGTTGATGAAAGTGTCACACATTTAACTATTTATGACATTATCTACTTAAGTTAGTTTGTTATTTTTTATTTAGAAACTAGGATGTTCAACACGCCTTAAAAATTATACACAAGGCCGATCACACCGAGGAATACGTCACATAAAAAGATCACAATTTTTGCAACTATGTAAGTATGGTAAATGAGCTTCCTAAAACAACATTTTTTCAGTGAATTTGCTGTGCGTGATTATAAACTTATAAGAGTCGAACTTGCTAGTCTTATTATCCGCACTTGTTTGGTGATTTTATAAATATCATATATCATGTCGTAGGTTATATTGTGAACACGTGCACGAAACCACACGATAAAAATTATGTGACAACTTGTTCGCTTGCTAATTGCTAGATACGTGTAGGACTTACATGAATTGCATAAACAACCACTAATAATCCATGGTAACCATACTAGGGCGTGGTTGACCATCCTAGCTCGCTTACACTTAATCTTACCGAGCAATACGAAGGTGAGTTCACACTTTTATTAAAAGCATGCATTCCCGGGTTTGGGAACTACATTATCACTGTATTTGGGACTACTCTATATTCCTGGATTGAAATATTGCCTAATAAATATCGTAGTATATATTTCATGTCTTTAGCGGACTAAACGAAACTCTATCTGAAAAGTCCCTACGCATTATACCGATTAGTTGTCGGGTTTGGCAAACGGGGTACTAGTTAATAGCGTTATTAGGTTCAACAAACCTCACACCGTGCTGGGAGCCGGGCGTGAACCTTTGACCTAGACTATTATATCAATGATGATAGACATTGATATGGGGCACAACAACTTACTACAGTCAAGTATTCGGTACTACACAGTTTAGTGGCTTAACCGTGGGTTATCTACCCATGACATGTTTTTAATAAATTAATGTATTTGAAACTTACTTTACTTTAAAACTGCAACTGTGAACTCGCCAACCTTTGTTGATACACTTTAGAATGTTTTGCAGGACATTAGGTATAGCATGAGAGCTTGTAGCATTTGGAGTGTTGTGGTTGGCATTAAACTATTGGCTTTAAATTTTATTAAACATTGCGGTTTTTAACTTATTTCTGGATTTTACGTTTAGCTTCCGCTGTTGATTTAAACTATGTTTTGGACATTTAAATCTTAATCACTAATCGTGTTGATTGTGATGATTTTTAACAACTTTAATACTTGTTCAACATGATTAATGGCTTGATCCTGGTCAGTCACACGCCTCACAATAAAACTCTGCATGTGGATTTTGAGGGTGTGATAATGTCCCTTATAAAACTATTAGTCGAACCGGATGCAAGGATTAGAGTATTAGAATATGGTTTGAAGTTATTTAAAACTTGAAACAGATAGAAGGCAATGTTTATAATTTGTAAGGCTGTTTGTATATGGTTTCAACTACGCCATTGCCAGGTAGGCAGTATTTAACTAAACCAATCTTTTACACAGATGTAGTGGTTTTAACTAAACATTAAATAAAAGAAAATAGAAAATAAAAAAAAATGTGATTGGTGGGTTTGCAAATGGCCCCACCCCTTATCTCCCACACCCGTTAGTAAGCTAACACAACTCCTTTAGTCGCTTCCTTTCATTCAAATGTAGTAGTATTTGGGGCGTGAAAGATGTGACGTGGCTTCCCCTTCACGTCATAGTCTAAAAGTTAATTTGTTAACTTTAAACACGAAGAATTTAAGTTCTTTGAAATACGAAAAAACAATTTCTGGTGTGCGACATAAATTATTGCAAGAACCAATATCATACTTATAAATCGAATTTGTTTTGGATGTAAAATGAAAATAACTAACTGTAACTTGTTCGTTGTGTGATATTGGTTATCTAACATTCTAACTACCGATACAACACGGGGTAAACATTTAAATGCCGAAAGCGTATTGTATCTTTCTTCTTTTTGACAAACAGAAAAGTTTGCAGTTTTAAATGGAAATACCGAAATAAGATGAAATGTGGTAGGGTTTCGTTTCAATATTCAAATAAAAACATAAAAGCACTTTTGCAATAATTAGTGGGTAGCAAATAACATCACTTTCAATAGAAGATAAAAATAAACGTACCCTAATGATGTTAAATTGGTACCCACCACTTCATGTATCCTTTAATTTGGACAACCATAACACCATTTTATCTTTTGAACGGAAGCATGATAATTTTTAATTGCAGATTAATCCAATGATTATTGTTTAAAGTTGCGAACACTAGAGGAAACGAGATTTCAAGACTTGATAATTTTAGGTAATGTTATTAAACGATGAATTTAAAATCTTAATTTCAAACTAAGTGTTGTCAATCAGGGGCGGAACTAATGTATTAAGAGGGGTAGCACAGGCTACGGCTCAACCACATATTCATAGTGTATTTTTTCGGGTTTTTTCGATTTTAAACAAATGATACCCTTAAACAAATACGAGAATACCCCTGAATTAACGGCCTAGCTCCGTCACTGTTGTCAATCTAATTATATTAAAGATCATAGTAATAGAATAGGTAAAATAACGTTATGCCTTTGAATCTTGATCGACCCGCATTCCTCTTTGACGTAACCCACCACGTTTGTAAGGGATTTATAATAGAAAAGAGTTGAATATTGATAATGACTGTTTAGGACATTCCAAAAAATGTTCTAATTATTTGTAAAATTATGTACTAAAAGTCAGGCTTGCACAAGGCTTTCCAACCTAGACAAGGGCATGGAGCCACCAAAAATCAAGTGACTTCAATTTTTAGTAACTTGTATTGTACAGAGTGAATTGCAAGTTTTGTCATTTATCTTTATACCTAACTTCAGGGTAAAATTAACGAGTTTTGTATTTATTGTTTCAAAGTCATGCACGTTATGTCCTTGAGCCTTAACCTAGTTAGATTTTTTTTAGATTAGATCATGTGCACGTCACATGAGGGTAAAATTATCTTTTTACCATAATGTTTAAAAAACATTTTATAGAAAAAAAAATATAAATCAACTCATCTGTTTCTCTCTCTAAACAACCAAACACTTTTTCTCTCTCTACATCTCTCTATACCACCACCAGAGCCACCTTCCTCCACCACCACCTCTTCCTTTCTCTACCTCTCTCTCTCTCTCTCTCTCTCTCTCTCTCTCTCTACACTACACTGCCCCAACCTGTTGCCCATTACCAACCCCACCGCATCCCCCACCAGCCCCCCACCACAGCCCCCACCAGTATCGGCTATCACTAACAGTAATCACTCATGTTGTCAGGTCTGTCGGGATTAGAGGAGAATTTATGGGCGAAATTAAGGCTAATTACTCAAGGTGGGTTAACTCGAACGGCTAAATTTTTTATTAATCTCTATATATTATATATGATATTCAAGAAATTTATCATTCTGAAATCCAAAATCATATGTATTACTGATTACAATCACTATGTTGAAAAGGATATTTTTGCAAAAGGGTATTCACTTCGTAGTTCGCTTAAGGTCTTCAAAAAACGTTGAAACGACCCTGTAAAAGTCATCTTACAGTTCATTTATCAACGCTAAGAGCTTGTTACTATTCTAGGTTTATTAAAGAAAGAAACTATTATATTTTAACACTTAATACATGCGCTCCCTTGAGTTAGAAGTCATTGAACTTACTCCCTACAGGATTGGCCTATTTTAAATTTTTATGATTCTTTTTATGAGGATTGACGAACAACAATTTGCTTAAGGCCTATTTTTTATTTATATTTATCATCTCAACAATCAGGTACGTCAATATCGATTGAACCTTTCACACCAAGTTAACGTATTGTAGGAATATAGGTTCAAGAAAGTTACCTTTATGTGTTTATAAAGGGTAAGAGACTGTTTGAAGAGTGTTTTTTAGCCAATGTGGGACGTCCTTGGTATATCGGGCAACATATACTATGAGTCTATACTCTATACAAACCATATTAAGTGTAACTACAAACATAAAAACGATTAAACGCTATAACCTTTTAAAGTTTGAAACTAACATCTTTCAGTATTTATAAGAATACCTTAAGTATCAACCAACTCTTAAAGTAGTTATGTCTATTTACTTTAGTTTATATAGCAACCAACTTTTGCAAATTGGTTGTTAATTAAAAATTTCCCCTTTTATTACCACCAACAAATATCTCAACTTTGTTACATTTAACACAAAACATAAGCATGATCATGTGAAAGAGAAAAGATCATAAAAGCAAACAAAGGGAAGAAAATGAGGGCCATTGTGTTTGACATATACATATATCCTTTTGGGGAGAAGATGGAAAAATGATGTGTTAAGCTGCTTTTGGCATCCAATGAAATAACTAATTATACGTCAAAAACTTCCTTTTGTCTTTCATGGTGGAATTGATCATCATAACGCCTCCCATTTTTATTAAATATAATATTATATTGGAAAGATTAAGGATAGAAAATTAAACATTTATCTTGATCAAAAAATATTATTAAAAAGTAAACTTGGCTTTTTATCTTTAAAACTCAAGGATGTTAGGGGGCAAAGCATGGGATCCTGATTCATAATTACCCCATAATGCGTGTGATTACTTTTTCTTAGTTTATTTTCTTTTAAATGGACTTGAAAAATTGCTAGGGTAGTAGATTTACTAAAAATATTGCGTTACTAGTTTAAACATGTTTATTATTAAGAAAATGCATATGAATTAATTTCGACACGACACAAACACTACTAGAAATAAGACTCACATAACTACCGTATCCGTTGGTAAAAGCGGTTACCGACAAAAATTTTCCGGTAATCACACATTGAAGTTTTGTTAATGGGTAATAGCATTTGAGACATATTACCAACATATTTTAGTGTGGGGGTTACCGATGGTTTGATGGACCAAAGAATCACATACATCTTTTGCAAAGTTGTCCGAACGAGGGCACTTGACGGATTAGTGATGAAATATCATAAAGGGATTAGTGACGGTCTGATGTACTAATGGATCACCACTCACTTCTAGTAGTGAAATTCCACATATCTAACATGATTAATTCCTTTAATTAAATTTGTCAATCCGCCAACTTGTTTATTACCCGTTTAACCTATTTTTCATAACTTATTAATCCGATTAACATGTTTACAATTGATTACCACACGTCAACACTTTTGACATGTTTAGATAAGTCGGTTAGGTTTGTGTTTGGGTTTGGGTTACACTCTTTTTAAATGTGTTCGGTTAGTGTTGATGTTTTAACACAAATAAATATATGAGTCGTGTTCGGTTTGAACAATTCAAATCTCAACCCACCAACACCACATAATTTAATCCTTAATTGTTGCAAGGTATTGTGTGCGGTGTTGTTAAAGCTGGACTGGACCGGGCATTGGACCCTAATAGGTTCGGTTTGCAAATGTTGTGCCACACTAGTTGAACTAGTTTTTTTTTTTTTTTTTTTTTTTTTTTTAAATAATGGTGTTTAAACCGTTGAACTGTCCAATGATTTAACCTTTATTGAGAAAGTTGTACCACACTAGTTGAAGTAGTTTTTTTTTAAATAATGGTGTTTAAACCATTGAAATTGTCCAATGATTTTACCTTTATTGAGAAATTTTCGTTTGTCAAAATATTTCTTTGTAGACTCTAAGATTTGAACTTAGGATCCCGCATACAGATATAAAAGTGTTTGTGAACTTTTTTTTAACGACAAGGAACGACGTATTAATCGTTGTGACATCGGGCGTTGTGGTCAAGATCGACTACTCGACCGCCGCCGGCCCCTGGGCTCTCTCCAGATGCGCGGAAACCCGACCTCCAACCGTCCGAAGGCACGACAGTGGAATAATCAGTAAAACCTCGCCTCCTATTCAAGTTGAACCGGCGCCACCCATATTCACTCTTCACCTGGATGCCGCAAAAAAAAAAAGGAAAGTGGGAATCGAACCTGGATCACAAAGAACACCAATTTTTTTTCCAACCACTCTACTACTGCCTCATTGGCAAAAGTGTTTGTGAGCTAATTACTGTAATTCTAGGTGATTGAATATAATACTCTCTAAAAGGAAAGTGGGAATCGAACCTGGATCACAAAGAACACCAATTTTTTTTCCAACCACTCTACTACTGCCTCATTGGCAAAAGTGTTTGTGAGCTAATTACTGTAATTCTAGGTGATTGAATATAATACTCTCTAAAAAAATTTCTTCATTATTTTGTTATTTTTTCTTAAAAAAACAAGGTGGTTATTTTATATAGGGTCGGGATTTAGAGAAAACGATAAAAAGTGTGAGAACGGTGAGAACGATTATGGATCGTCCAATCAAAACAATCCATGGACTAGATTGTGCGATGGCGTTTTCGTAAATAACATCAATATTATTAGGTGGGGCGCGCTTCATTAAGGGTAAAAGGGTCTTTTACACCTCATATTCAAAACGCCATCAAATGATAAAACGCCAAACAAAAAAATAAAACGCCATTAAAAACAAAACGCCAAAAATTAAAAATAAAATGCGTAGAATATTAAAGGAAGATGAAACAACACAAATAACTGAATTTCAGTTAATAACATTTATTAGAAGAAATTTCCTTCTAAATTACGCGCCAAAAACATCATTATATAAACAAACGTAAAAACATAGCTTCCATAATCATTTCAATCTACCCATTTTCTGCAAAAAAAAACATCCTTAACCAAAAACGCCAACTTAAACAAAACGCCAAAAATGGCAACAATCGTTTCGTGGAGATACACTCTAGTGATCAGGCGATACGTCCTCCATTTTGACAACAGAAGGAGGGTGTATGTTAAGACGGTCAAGGAAATTCTAAAAATGGAAGAAGAGATACAGAGGCAAATCTTATCCATTGGCATCGCTCTAGACAACCAATGCCATGAAACGCATATGCTTATGAAAGCATTAACCAGCAAATTTGGACCAATCAAACGAGATATGAAGCCAGACCCTGTCATGACATCATGGCGTTTTGATGATGAAACAGACATGGTGATGGTTACATACGATAGCGGATAGGAGGAAGTCTACTGGCTAGAGAACATCATGACAAAGCAGCGACTGGGTTTCATAGAAGAATTGCATAACACCACTTGTACCAACACAGAAATAGACTCAAAATTGGAGTTAATACAAGACATGTTCATGTGGAGGCTTCAGAATCTTCAGGAACAAGAAGCTGATGAAGGTGAATGGGATGACATGGATGAAGATCAAGATGAAGACTCCTAGGAGGAAGAAGATGACACAAGTGATGGATACTAGTCAGATAAAGTACCTTCTGACGAAGGATTTTAATTTTTTTCCTCTTTTTTTTCTTCTATGTAATCTTCTTTTTTTTAAGATACTTAAATGATATATTTCTATTTTTATTAGCAAAACGCCAAAATAATACTAAAAAATGATTAACCCTAACAAAACGCCAAAAATAACAAAAAATATTTTTCCAGCTTAATATTTTATTTACTCCGTTATTGTATTTTGTCATGTTGGTCTTCATAAGGCCATTTAAAAAAACGCCAAACTTAGAAGATGGGACGTCTATAACCTATAAAATTGATAAAAGCTGATCAATAAAGTAAATACAAAAAACAGTAACTGAAAAGACAGTTACTTTATTACTATCATTTATTACAATAAAAAGTCCTGCCTAAACTACGCGCCAAAAAACTCTTATAAGAGAGGGGTCTCTACACAATGAAATTAATCACACCCAGAAAAACACAAAAACGCCATATCCTCTAGAAACCACTCCCTTTAAAACGCCACAGATGTCAAAGCTTTCACTGAAATGGATCCTTTTTTCTGAGGAGGTTAACTCAATAATATTTTGCTGGATGAGATGCACAAATATTCAAGAAAAAAAGACTGATGACAGTGATATGCCATCATGTGAGCTTTGTTCTTGATGATTATAGGCATGGAAGAAAGGGTTCAACACAACTGAAAAATGTTATTTTGGACTCCATTATTACAAATAGTATCAAGCAAGAGTTGATCTTCAACGACATGCCACCAAACAAGAATATCACACCAAAAAACAAGATGCCACTAAGCAGCTTCTTCTAAAAAAGACGGGGTTTATGTAGGAAAGTTGGCATCTAGCTAAAGTATTCAAAAAAATGTTCAAAACACCAAAATCAAATTCAAGAAGGAAGAGGCTGATGACATTGAAGATTCGGAAGAAAAATTAGATTACCATTTTGTATTATTTTTGTTTTCATTTTATATTGTTTTGATATCAAGTTATATGTTGTTTTGTTATCCAATTCTCTATAAATAAAATACATTATTATATAAAACGTCAAAAACTACAAACACCAAAACGCTAGAAGTATGAAAACTGGGAGAACAGCTGCTGGCAAAAGCACCTTGTAAAAAGGGTATTAAACGCCAAAAAATTCACTAAACGCCAAAAAATTCACTAAACGCCAAAAAAATTGGACTTATTGTAATCTTATGCAAATAATAGTGACTCGTAGTGAATTATTATACAAAACGCCATAAACGCCAAAAAAATTAACCAGAAAACGCTATAACGCCAAAAAATTACATATGTGACACAAAAAATTTTAATTCAACGCCAAAAAGTTTAAAAATACAATTAACGCCGAAAAAAACTTAGACGCCATAAAATATTATACCGAGCTGGGAAATAAAAAGAAGAATGAAAAGACAAAAAAACCCCTCCGCCCTTCTCTATGCTGCGGGACACGTGTTGGGCCAGGATGCGTTCTCACAGTTCTCACACTTTTGAGCGTTTTCTCATGATCCCGTTTCATTTTATATACACACATATTGAATGATCTATTCTAATTCTAGTTTTATATTGTTGTTCA